>JBBJLS010072052.1:0-10653 GCA_037577275.1 Bryconaethiops microstoma
AGTGTGAGAATATCCCAATACACTCTAATCGCATATCACAATATATTACAGCATTATAACACCCCAATACATCCGAATCACATATCACAATATATTACAGCATTATAACACCCCAATACATCCGAATCACATATCACAATATATTACAGCATCATAACACCCCCAAACACCCTACTCATATATCACAATATATTACAGCATCATAACACCCCCAAACCCCTCCCCCCAACCCCCCACCCTCCTACGTGTGGCAAGAAAAACTGCCCCCAGAGCAGGAGTGAATTTTTCCTATTTCTACAGAAAGGCAGGTGAGGGGGAGTGGGTTCGTCCTCACTGACCTAAGTTTATCTCCCGTCCTCGAGTTCTATCTGGATTCTATGCATATCCACATTTTTACAGGTGATCAGGTTGCGTAAGCTAGCGCAGCAGATCTCCAGCTGTAAGCAGTGCATGGAGAGGTCGTCCACCCTCATCGCCCAGGCGGACCAGGTTCTCAAAGAAACCGACCACGCCCGCTTCCTGCAGACGGCCCGCGGTGTCTCCGAGAGGTCAGTCAGGGTCTCCACCTGCCCTGTGCCAGCGTTGGTTAAGGCAAAATCAACCAGAGCACAAATTTATGGGGTGCTTATCTGGGAAAAATGGACAACAGAGAAAAAGGCAGTGTCAGTGTGTAATTTTATTTCACTGTGTAATTTTATATTAGCCTGTGCACACGACTGGAGGTGATATTATTCTTGTTAAGCACTGGAAAATTGATGAGTGAACTATAAATAAGTCAAATTAAACAAGTTTCCTTCATAAGATGGAAAGAATGTCACAACTGACATGAACGCACAACTGACATGGGCATAGTCTGGTAATTTACATTATAATTAAAATTATAGTATACTAGGTGGCTTTTTATAGTGATGAATAAATTAATAAATGAGTAATGGTACACGAGTGGTGAACATACTGTATAATTTTAGCATTATGATAGTAAGTCAGTGAACGTAGAGAATCTCAGTATATGTAAAAACTTTTGAATGGTGGCGTACATACATGTGCATTTATGTGTTTGTGTGTGTGTGTGTGTGTGTGTGTGTGTGTGTGTGTGTGTAATGTATAATAAAGTGATTTATTGCAGATGCAGATCTGATGCCAAGACAAAAAATCTGAAAACAAACACACACACATATACATACACACACACACACACACATTTTGTTGGACTGGAACAAAAATAGCTTCCTTTGGTATTAAAATGATGTAAAAAAATTTTTAAATAAAAATGTAATTATCCTGTTGAATCTCAATTCAGTGCTGCTGATCTGCTTGCCTACCTGACCCCAGCTTTCCATCCTTTTCAGAGTTTCCATGGCAACGGCGTCCTCGCAGATCCTGATCCCAGAGATTAACCTGAACGACACGTTTGACAGCTTCACGCTGGACTTCAGCCGGGAGAAGAAGATACTGGAGGGTCTGGATTACCTGACCGGTGATTAGAACATTCATCCTGATAACCAGTCAAACCAAACATCCCAGTCTGGTCTGGTCTGGTCTGGTCTGGTCTAGCATGTCCCAATCCCAGTCTGGTCTGGTCTGGTCTGGTCTAGCATGTCCCAATCCCAGTCTGGTCTGGTCTGGGATGTCCCAGTTTTAGGAGAATTACTTTTTAGGCCTTAGAAGAACATCTGCTCACTCTTTTCGGATTTGTCTGCCCATCCTGGTTTTGGTGGATCCAGAAACTGCATCCATGCTAATCCAGAAACTGGATTAGCGTGGATTTCTGTAAATCATCTGGGGTGTTTTGTGGATGAGCAGAGCAGCTGGAGATCTGAAAACAGAGTCTGATCACTGCGTTTTTTTCAGCACTAATCTCTTCATTCAGTTTCGTGACAGCGCAATCACAGACATGCATAACTAAATGACACGCTCTGCTCGCTCCGTCGCACACAGTTAGCTCAACTTCCAGCCTGCTGTTCACGGCGCTTTGAGAAGCGTGAACTTCACAGCAGTCAGAGCAGTGGCATTAGGATGAGCCTCCAAGTCCCTCATATCCATCTTTTCTCTGCTTCTTCTCTTGCCTCAGAACAAGGTGTCTTTAGAGTTTAATGATCCTCAGCACTATCAGAAAAACCCAAATGACAAGCCAGTGCTTTCGGAGTCCTACAGACTAAACTCTCCTGTTTTCACAGCTCCAAACCCGCCGGCGATCCGCGAAGAGCTGTGCACGGCATCCCACGATGCCATCTCGGTCCACTGGACAGCGGAGGATGAGTTCAGCGTAGTCTCCTATGAACTCCAGTACACGATCTTCACTGGCCAGACAAACATCATCAGTAAGTGACGGAAGAGCCGCAAGTATGGATGCTGTGCAGGAATAATTAGTTTATAACAGTAACTGAAGGTCGACTGAAGTGCCCTCCTGTCGGTCCTTAAGACTCTGAAAGTGGAGCAGATATATTATTAAACTCCATTAACCTGATCAGTCATCCAGTATCACAGAAGTACTGATACAGTGTTGCCAGATTGCTGATCTGTATGAAAATAATTGTTATGACATTGTGGCAATTCAGTTTAAATCATTAATAAAAGGCAAAAATAAATAGAAATCATTACATACTATACACACGTCAATATAAAAAATATAAATAAAAGAACAGAATTTAGGGAATCATACAAAAAGCTAACAGCTGGTGGCCTGATAGTTAGGGAATTGCCCCTGCAATCAGAAGGTTGTGGGTTCGAAACTCGGGACAGTTAATGGCACCACTGAGGTACCCTTAAGCAGGGTACTGTACCCCTTACTGCTCCCTGGGCTGCTCACAGCATTACTCAACGGTTTAATGCAGAGGTCTCAAGCAATTTACTCCAGGATAAATTTAGTATGTAAAAAAACACAACTAACAATAAGCAGAAATATGAATAATACAATATTTCTTTTGATCATTACATTGATCCACATCTTGAGCTTTTCCGGTCCTCATAGAATATTCATGTAATGTTTAACAAAACAGTGATATAAACCAGTGGGCTGTGGTGATGCTGCAAACATGTCTAAGAATATTAGACCTTTAGACAAATGTTACTAAACACAAAACCAATAAAAAATATGTTTACATTTTATATCCAACTTGTTCATTGGTCCAAAAACCTTCAAATTAGTTTTGTTTTCAATATAGGTTAATGTAAAACACATGTGGGGATGAACTGTGAGTTATTTGAGATGTTTGGGTGAACTGTGGTGTGTTTGAGGTGTTTGGATGAATTGTGAGGAGTTTGAGATGTTTGGGTGAACTGTGAGGAGTTTAAGATGTTTGGGTGAACTGTGAGGAGTTTGAGATGTTTGACTGAACTGTGGTGTGTTTGAGATGTTTGGGTGAACTGTTAGGTGGTTGAAATGTTTGAGTGAACTGTGAGGTGTTTGAGATGTTTGGGTGAACTGTGGTGTGTTTGAGATGTTTGAGTGAACTGCGGTGTGTTTTAGATGTTTAGGAAAACTGTGGTGTGTTTGAGATGTTTGAGTGAACTGTAAGGAGTTTGAGATGTTTGAGTGAACTGTGTTGTATTTGAGATGTTTGAGTGAACTGTGTTGTGTTTGAGATGTTGGAGTGAACTGCTGTGTGTTTGAGATTTTTGAGTGAACTGTGGGGTGTTTGAGATGTTTGAGTGAACTGTGGTATGTTTGAGATGTTTGAGACAACTGGGGTGTGTTTGAGATGTTTGCGTGAAATGTGGTGTGTTTGAGATGTTTGGTTAAACTATGAGACGTTTGAGATGTTTGAGTGAACTGTAGTGTGTTTGAGATGTTTGAGTGAACTGTGGTGTGTTTGAGGTGTTTGAGTGAACTGTGGTGTGTTTGAGATGTTTCAGTTAACTGTGAGGAGTTTTAGATGTTTTGGTGAACTGGGGTGTGTTTGAGATATTTGGGTGAACTGTGGTGTGTTTGAGATGTTAGAGTGAACTGTGGTGTGTTTTTGATGTTTGAGTGAACTGTGGTGTGTTTGAGATGTTTGAGTGAACTGTCATGTGTTTGAGATGTTGGACTGAATTGCTGTGTGTTTGAAATGTTTAGGTGAACTGTGCTGTGTTTGAGATGTTTGAGTGAACTGTGGTGTGTTTGAGATGTTTGGGTGAACTCTGAGGCTTTTGAGATGTTTGAGTGAACTGTGAGGAGTTTGAGACCTTTGCGGTGTGTTTGAGATGTTTTAGTTTACTGTGGTGTGTTTGAGATGTTTGAGTGAACTGCTGTGTGTTTGAGATGTTTGAGTGAACTGCTGTGTGTTTGAGATTTTTGAGTGAAATGTGGGGTGTTTGAGATGTTTGGTTGAACTATGAGGTGCTTGAGAAGTTTTTGGTTGAACTGTGAGGAGTTTGAGATATTTGAGTGAACTGTGGTGTGTTTGAGATGTTTGAGTGAACTGTGGTGTGTTTGAGATGTTTGAGTTAACTGTGGTGTGTTTGAGATGTTTGAGTTAACTGTGGTGTGTTTGAGATGTTTGATTGAACTACTTTGTGTTTGAGATGTTTGAGTGAACTGTGTTGTGTTTGAGTGAACTGGGGTGTGTTTGAGATGATTGAGCCAACTGGGGTGTGTTTGAGATGTTTGAGTGAAATGTGTTTTGTTTGAGATGTTTTGGTGAACTGTGAGGACTTTGAGATGTTTGAGTGCACTTTGGTGTGTTTGAGATGTTTGAGTGAACTTTGGTGTGTTCGAGATTATTGAGTGAACTGTGCTGTGTTTGAGTTGTTTGAGTGAACTGTGCTGTGTTTGAGATGTTTGAGTGAACTGTGCTGTGTTTGAGATGTTTGAGTGAACTGGGGTGTGTTTGAGATGTTTGAATGAACTGGGGTGTGTTTGAGATGTTTGAGTGAACTGGGGTGTGTTTGAGATGATTGAGTGAACTGTGGTGTGTTTGAGATGTTTGAGTGCACTGTAGTGTGTTTGAGATGTTTGGGTGAACTGTGGTGTGTTTGAGATGTTTGGGTGAACTGTGTGGATTTTCAGATGTTTAAGTGCACTGTGATGTGTTTGACATGTTTGAGTGAACTGTGGTCTGTTTGAGATGTTTGAGTGAACTGTGGTGTGTTTGAGATGTTTGAGTGAACTGTGGTGTGTTTGAGATGTTTGGTTGAACTGTGAGGTGTTTGAGATGTTTGGTTGAACTGTGAGGAGTTTGAGATGTTTGGGTAAACTGTGGTGTGTGAGATATTTGGGTAAATTGTGGTTTGTTTGAGATGTTTGAGTGAACTGCAGTGTTTTTGATATGTTTGAGTGAACTGCAGTGTGTTTGAGATGTTTGGTTGAACTGTGAGCAGTTTGAGATGTTTGGGTGAACTATGAGGAGTTTTAGATGTTTGTCTGAACTGTAGTGTGTTTGAGATGCTTGGGTAAACTGTGATGTTTTTTAGATTTTTGGGTAAACTGTGGTATGTTTGAGATGTTTGAGTGAACGGTGGTGTGTTTGAGATGTTTGGGTGAACTGTGAGGAGATTGAGATGTTTGGGTGAACTGTGAGAAGTTTGAGGTGTTTGGGTGAACTGTGAGGTGTTTGAAATGTTTGGTTGAACTTTGAGGAGTTTGAGACGTTTGGGAAAACTGTGGTTTGTTTGAGATGTTTGAGTGAACGGTGGTGTGTTTGAGATGTTTGGGTGAACTGTAAGGAGTTTGTGATGTTTGAGTGAGCTGCGATGTGTTTGAGATGTTTGAGTGAACTGTTTTGTGTTTGAGATGTTTGAGTGAACTGTGAGGAGTTTCAGATGTTTGAGTGCACTGTGGTGCTTTTGAGATGTTTGAGTCAACTGTTGTTTGTTAGAGATGTTTGAGTGAACTTTGAGGTGTTTGAGATGTTTGAGTGAACTCTGGTGTGTTCGAGATGTTTGACAGAACTGCGGTGTGCTTCAGATGTTTGAGTGATCTGTGTTGTGTTTGAGATGTTTGAGTGAACAGTGAGGAATTTGAGATGTTTGAGTGAACTGTGAGGAGCTTGAGATGTTTGAGTGAAGTGTGGTGTGCTTGAGATGTTTGGGTGTTTGGGTGAACTGTGAGGTGTTTGAGATGTTTGGTTGAACTTTGAGGACTTTGAGATGTTTGGGTGCTTGTGATGTTTGGGTGAACTGTGTTGTGTTTGAGATGTTTGGGTGAACTGTGGTGTGTTTGAAATGTTTGGTTTAGCTGTGAGGAGTTTGAGATGTTTGGGTGAACTGTGAGGAGATTGAGATTTTTGGGTGAACTGTGATTTGTTTGAGGTGTTTGGGTGAACTGTGAGCAGTTTGAGATGTTTGGGTGAACTGCGAGGAGTTTGAGATGTTTGTGTGTACTGTAGTGTGTTTGAGATGCTTGGGTAAACTGTGGTGGTTTTTGGGTAAACTGTGGTATGTTTGATATGTTTGAGTGAACGGTGATGTGTTTGAGATGTTTGGGTGAACTGTGAGGAGATTGAGATGGTTGGGTGAACTGTGAGGTGTTTGAGATGTTTGGGAAAACTGTGGTTTGTTTGAGATGTTTGAGGGAACGGTAGTGTGTTTGAGATGTTTGAGTGAACTGTCCTGTGTTTGAGATGTTTGAGTGAACTGCGGTGTGTTTGAGATGTTTGGGTGAACTGTGGTGTGTTTGAGATGTTTGGGTGAAGTGTGAGGAGTTTCAGATGTTTGAGTGCACTGTGATGTGTTTGAGATGTTTGCGTTGTGTTTGAGATATTTGAGTGAACTGTGGTGTGTTCGAGATGTTTGACAGAACTGCGGTGTGCTTCAGATGTTTGAGTGATCTGTGTTGTGTTTCAGATGTTTGAGTGAACTGTGAGGAGTTTGACATGTTTGAGTGAAGTGTGGTGTGCTTGAGATGTTTGGGTGAACTGTGAGGAGTTTGAGATGTTTGGGTGCTTGAGATGTTTAGGTGAACTGTGTTGTGTTTGAGATGTTTGGGTGAACTGTGTTGTGCTTGAGATGTTTGAGTGAACTGTGGTGTGTTTGAGATGTTTGGTTGAGCTGTGAGGAGTTTGAGATGTTTGGGTGAACTGTGAGGAGTTTGAGATGTTTGGGTGAACTGTGTTGTGTTTGTGATTTTTGGGTTAACTGTGGTGTGTTCGAGATGTTTGAGTGAACTGTGAGGTGTTTGAGATGTTTGAGTGAACTGTACGGAGTTTGAGATGCTTGAGTGAACTGTTAGGAGCTTGAGATGTTTGGGTGAACTGTGAGGAGTTTGAGTGAACTGTGGTGTGCTTGAGATGTTTGGGTGAACTGTGGTGTGTTTGAGATGTTTGACAGAACTGCGGTGTGCTTCAGATATTTGAGTGATCTGTGTTGTGTTTCAGATGTTTGGTTTAACTGTGTGGTGTTTGAGATGTTTGAGTGAACTGTGGTGTGCTTGAGATGTTTGGGTGAACTGTGGTGTGTTTGAGATGATTGGGTGAACTGTGGTGTGTTTGAGATGTTTGGGTGAACTGTGAGGAGTTGGAGATGTTTGGGTGAACTGTAGTGTGCGAGATGTTTGGGTAAACTGGGGTGTGTTTGAGATGTTTGGGTGAACTGTGGTCTGTTTGAGATGTTTGAGTGAACTGTGGTGTGTTTGAGATATTTTGCTGTTGGGTGTTAGGGTTTGAGATGTTTGTGTGTTTGTGGTACAGGTTTGTGTAACTCAGCTGACAGCTGGATGTTGGTGCCAAACATCAAGCAGAACCACTACACCGTGCACGGCCTGCAGAGTGGCAGCAAGTACATCTTCATGGTGAAGGCCATGAACCATGCTGGCAGCCGCAGCAGTGATCCAGCCAAGCTGAAGACCAACAGTGAGTTCTGTTGATTATCCTCACAGACACACTGTTTGAGAGGTCACATGTTTTACCTCAGAGCCTCAAAATGTGCCCGTGTTTCCTTCACCAAGGGCGGGTTGCTTTATGGGTAGTTTGGGGGTGGCTGGTGTAGGGCACTGTCTACCACTAAGTAGAGAGTTCACACTGATCTAAGACCTAAAACAGTTTAGACTTATGATTCGCATATTTTATCCAAATCATGTTGCATGACCCCATATTATCTGCCTTTTTGGTGATGGATGATGAATGTGCTTGAGCATGAGGTTCAGAGGGCAGACTTCTTCTATGCAGCAGCATTTTGCTGTAATTCAAATTGCAGCCAAAAGCCAAAAGTCTAAAGCTGTTGTTGATCTGCAGGTCAGCCATTCAAGCTGGATCCAAAATCCGCTCACAGGAAGCTCAAGGTTTCGCATGACAATCTGACTGTGGAGAGGGACGAGGTGTCCATGAAGAAGAGCCACTCTCAGGACCGCTTCAGCAGCTCAGGAAGCTATGGTGTCACCGGAAACGTCTACATCGACAGCGGACGCCACTACTGGGAGACTTTGACAGGAGGCAGCACATGGTGAGGGGTCACATTTTCCAAGTACCACCCAACAATACCAACACCCAAAAATTTCTTATGACAAAAGGCAACTTTCCACTTCTACTTAAATTAAAGGTGGAATGGCAAATTAGACAACACAATGGAACTACTGTACCATTTAAGGTGGAACATGAAATTAGAAGTAAGAAGCTTTCAAATAAGAGGCCAACTCCAGGTTAGTCACTCAAACGGTGGGATGTTCAGCAATAGACCCTGGAGTAATATGTTTTTAGGGTAATAGACAGAATAACATTTTGGGGCTCAAATGAGGATTAGCATTGATGACCCATGTTAGTGCTTGGTTACAGATTAGAGTGACGTCGTTCCGTCTTCCACAGGTTTGCTATTGGGATCATCTACAAGTCTGCACCCAAGCACGAGTGGATTGGGAAGAACTCGGCCTCGTGGGTGCTGTGCCGCTGCAATAACTCGTGGGCGGTGCGGCACGGTGGTAAGGAGCTGCCGGTGGAGCCTTCGCCCCACATGCGGCGCATTGGCGTCCTGCTGGACTACGACCTGGGCTTGCTGGGGTTCTACGATGCCGTGGGCACACAGCACCTCCACACCTTTGACATTAGCTTCTCCCAGCCGGTCTGCCCCGTCTTCAACGTCTGGAACAAGTGTTTGACCATCCTCACCGGTCTGCCCATACCAGACCACCTGGAGATCAGTGACCCGCGGGCCTAGGGATGCTGGATAGCACAGTTTGAGCCATTTTACCACACTTTATGACCCGAATCAACATATTATTTGGAAATGGAATGGTGGAGGAACATGTTTAATGTCGATTCGGACTGTTTGTGTTGCCCTTTCCTTTGGACATTAGTTCCTTTGGACACACCATTATGAGGTTCTATTCAACATCGTTGTTGTGACACATGCAGGCTGGTGGGTTCGGTATGGGAGGTGTGTGGAGTTTAGAGTATAAACAGGAACCCACTGCATCACTTCACGTACAGAACGTTCAGTACTGCAACCAAATATCCCTAAATCAGAACCAGTACAATATGAGGTTCCGTTCAACAAAATCCACTGTGTGCTTGAGTCTGTGCATGAAAACATGAGTTTTACAGTTTGTTTCTACAGCTCCATCGCTGTGGTCCTCAGAAACACCTGTGAAACCTGGCGGTGATAAAGTGCCCCCTGCGCTTGGTCAGCATGCTTCAGTTCATTATTTGGGTGCACTTGTTTCTATTTCTAGAGTCTGGAGTCTGGAGATCATCGTTACACACACACACACACACACACACACACAAACACACACACTCACCACTGGTTTTCCAAAGGCTAAGCATGTGTACTTTAAAAGCACGACGTGTCTCATGACCATGCCAACCCATCCTGGTCCAGTGGTTTGGTGAGGAGCTCAGGAATATAAGCATTAGTCAGTGGAAGAAGCACAAAAGCACAGTGTGATGCACCTTTTACAGCATGATGGGTTCTGAGTGGGGTCTGCTGTATCTCATGTGGCAGATTCAGTCAGAGTCCTGCTGCATTTGACCTTTCAGAGTTGCTTGGTTTCTGATTTCCGTCCGAGGTGTGTGTGGTGTATCCTCTGATTTAGCCGTCTTTATGCACTCTGTCCTGCTAAGATTTCTCAAAATGTTTAATAAAAATGGTTCCAAACACAAGTCAGTTATTATTTCTCTACAGTCACGCCTTTCACATTCATGCAGGTACAACTGACCTTCAGCTCATCCAGAATTGCTGCAGCAATGAATGAGCTCAGCTGAGGGAGACCGAGTGTGGAGAACCTGCATAAGAGCACAAGAGAGAAACAGGAGGAACCCCGACCCAGAAGGTGAAGCTCTGGATTCAATATAGATGGTGTGGAGAAGTATAAACAGAAGAACTCACTGTTACGCCACTTCAAATAAAAGTCTGTTACGATTCTGTTTATTTCTGCAATGGGATGAAAGATATTATTATTATTATTATTATTATTATTATTATTATTATTATTATGTGTCTGCCTATTGAAATGAATGGGAGCTGAAGGCACCCTACCGGGCAAACATATCGGTGGATGATGCAGAAAATATGGATCTGCATTACATCCTGCAACATCTCGACTGTCTGGGATCCTGTTTGTGGACTTTAGTTTGGCTTTCAACACTATTGTGTCTGATCTCCTCTCCTTCAAACCCTGGACACAGACCCTGACAGACCCCTCACACCGTGGACACGGACCCTGAACACAGACCCCTCACACCCTGGACACAGACCCTGACAGACCCCTCACACCCTGAACACAGACCCTGACAGACCCCTCAC
>JBBJLS010072053.1:0-10651 GCA_037577275.1 Bryconaethiops microstoma
TGTGTGTGTGTGTGTATATAAGTCCGTAGAGACCCACATTATTTTCATAAAAATAGTTAATCAAACCAAATCCAGCTCGTCATTAAGGTGGATCAGACTTGCTATGACTTACTGTGAGCTGTAAAAATGGACTGAACTTCAGCACTACACATGGCCATTTCAGACGAATTAAAGCTGAAATTATAACATCCAGTCTTATATATAAACTAGACTGCATTTCTGAAATCTGCATTTTCTGTGGTTGCCATGGTAACCGTGGTCGTTACTTGGTGGTTGCTATAGCATTCCTTTGTGTATACTGATAGTTGCTGTGGTGCTGCTAGGTGGTTGCTAATAGTGGAGCAAGTACATTCTTATGCCTCCAACTTTAACTTCTTAACTTTCACTGAAGGAACTTAACTTTCATTGAAGGCAGATGTGTGGTTCCATTCACCATCCCTTTGAACAATTCTGACTCGCTGCGTTTCTCTAGAACGGAGCGTCTCACATTACACTTGCCCTGAACCTCTTTGTTTACACCTTAAACACTTCATCCTTTAAAGGAGAGAGGGGTGCTCCACAAATCTGAATACACTCACAATACGCTATATAAAAAAATATTTTGGCATTGGAATTTTGCCAAAATTTAGCAAGGGCTTGGATGAGAAGTTATGCCAAATTCCAGCTCTTAAAAAAAAAAAGAAATATGTATATAATAAATTTCATCAAATTTAAGAAGAACAATAGTGTGATTACTCAAACTGACAGAGACCGTCTGCAGGTCCAGTGATTTGCATGTTTTGTGTTCATTAGATGGTTTGAAGACCATCTCAGGTCTGGAACTGCGACTCCCCCCCGAGGTCAGCAGGTCAGACCCTGTGATCCTGCACTCAGTGTATTTATGAGAATTATCGATTCAAGTCCACCCTCAGAGTCTGGTCCTCAGGACGAGCCTGGCATGTGTTTTGAGGCTCAGTGATGTAGAACGGACTTTTAAAAGCCAGAGTAGCCTAAAAAAAAAACAAGTTCCACCTCTCTGAGGCAGCTGGGGAATTCACACCTTCTCGCAGGTGCTCTGGTTGGCGGGTTCTGTAAATACACTTAGATGTTGGCATGAGACTCAGTAAAAGTGAAAGTTAATTTAGATTATTTATAAATACATTTGACTAATAGTCATTTATCGTGAATAAATACTTGATTTTGTATTATTGATGCACAATACTTATGCCTGATTTTTTTTCTCTTCTCCACATAGAGTAAAGTAATTGTAGTAGTAGTATCAGTAGTAGTAAGATTTTTTCATTGTCATCACAGCCTTAAGTCGACGATACATTTGACTAATTTTCATTGATGTTTACTTACCAATAATACGTATTTGATTTTGTATAAGGGATATTACTAAAGTTTATCATTTTATTTAGGTTCTCCACACCATGGAATTAATATGAGGAAACTTTAAACAGGAATAATAATAATAATAATAATAATAATAATAATAATAATATATATAATACTACTACTACTGTTATTCTCATTACTTCAGTGTAGTGTTAATGAAGCTACTTCTACTACTACTAATAACTAACATACTGTTATTATCATTATTATTTTTGTTTTACTATAATTTGTTATTCCCTGGTCATTCTGGTAGGTCGTTTTGTCCAAGATGAAGGACCATACGGGGAGTTGTTCTAAGTATCAGGACTATTTCCAAGAAGGCCTGATGAACATTGCGAAGAACCAGCCTAAAGTAGTGAGGTGATGATCACGCTGTCTGGTTCTGCATTGACGTTTACATGGTTGTGTGTGATTAAGACCACTCAATGCTAACTGAACTGTGGAATTACTCCATCATGTTCTTCTTCTGTAGCTCAGTGCCGAACCGCCACACATTCACCTGCCCGTACTGCAGTCGGAAGAACTTCGACCAGGATGGCCTCGTACAGCACTGCACCTCCCAACATGCCCGAGATCCACGCCAAGTGGTGAGGATTATATTTCAGCCGTATTTGTGTGTGTGTGTTGGGTGGGGGCAAGGCTATAGAGTTGGGTCATGATACAATATCTTGTGACTGCTGAATTGTCCATAGCAATAATTTAAAACAAAAAACTCAAATAAAACTGCTGCTTACTGTCAGTGTTAGAACTGGCGGTGCTGTTTCTTGCTAATGTGTGATTTGCTAAAGCTGTATCTGCTTTAAGAAGCACCAAAGTTCAGTCCAGTAACTGTGTGGATATAGACAAGAAAGAGGACATATTTATACTATGACATCTTTATACTCTGTGTTCGGAAATATGAAACACATTTAAGGGTGGGACAAAATACCGATTTGGCGAAATATTGTGATATTTCAACTCTTGAACGAGTGCCGGTACGCTCTTTCCCTATATCGTGTGTTTAACCACTACCGCAGTAGTCCGTCAGGGGGCGCTCCTCATGAGAACGACTGTAAAGCGGGCAGAAAACACCAGGCGAAGAAGAAACAGCACAAGAGACAAAATGGTAGAGTCAAGCAGCGGGGAAAGAAACAAATTAAGAGATGCACCAGCAAGTTTTAAGTCCAAAGTTTGGGCTCACTTTGGATTTTGTAGTGTGGATGGAGCAAAGCTGGATAAACACTATGTGGTATGCAGGAACTGCCTCACAAAAGTACGCTACACAGGCGGCACTACGAACATGCACAGCCACCTCCTTCAACAATTTTTGTTTACATTGATTTTGCAATAAGAGTGTAACTGTAAGGCACTTAAATTTGTGTTTACATTGGAGTGTCACTGTTAAAAAGACATTTAAAAGCAGTTGATTCTTAACTGACTGTATTTCAGTAATTTCAATGCAAAATAAAGTTAAAATAAAAAAAATATATTTGTTTTTATTTAGAGATTATATATATATATATATATATATATATATATATGGCTTGTGCAATATATCGATTATCGCAGTGTCGCCATATCGTGATGATATCGGTATCATATCTTATCGTATCGTGAGGTACCCTGAGGTTCCCAGCCCTAAACACATTATGTTTGGCGTTTGGAGACCAGTTTTGCACAGGTTTACCGATACTCAAAAAGCACCGCGCTAAACCGTCCTTGTGGTTATGATCTAGATACAGTAAACAGTATATTTATGTTTAGATAAAAATTAAAGGTTCCAGTCAGGTGACAAATTAAAATTAAGAATTTCTTCTGTTTACTGATTACAGTACTTTGTTATTGGTTACGTGGACGACGGTATCAGCCTATAGGTGCCCCCGTATGTTCTATGTACATGTACTGGAGTTACTGCTTTTGTATCCCCATCAATGTCAAAATCCAACCTACACCCTTGGGTGGGGTGGGGAACTGCTGTCCTGAGACTCTGTTTTTAAAAGATTAACAGAAGTTGGTCATTTTGTTCACAAAAAAGCCACAAAAAATTACCTCTTAACCTTTTAATAGTGATACAGTCGTATAATGATAATGATCTCACAGTTTGGTTTGATTGACGATTCAGGGCTTACCGTTTGATACATTCACAGTATTTTCAACACATCCTGACTGAAAACAATTCAATATTTTCTCAATATTCAGAGATGCAAGATGGAGGGGGATTTGGGTATGAGCTGAACGAGACAGACAGGGTTGTTAATTGTTTGGCTGGTTGAACACTATAAACAATGCAATCTCATCAAATATTAAAATTTATGCAGTGATTTCTCTCCACAATACATACTGTCACATTTTTGCATTGCTATATCAGTTTCCACCAGATCAGACGAGTCATTTTGGGAGACCATGAAGTTCCTCTTTAGTTTAGCACTGGAGCTGCTAAGATAACATTCCTCATAAACACTAGAAGGCAATAGAGGCCCAAATTATTTCTATAAATACACTTGTCATTGAGGTGGAGCAGACTTGTAGATTTAGGTTTAGGACACAGCATGACTTCTTGTGAGCTGTAAAAATGAACTGAACTTTAGTGCTGTTTCTAACAAACATCAGGACTGCTGTTCACAAATCAGGAACTGATCTGAGATTCAGATTCCTCTGCATTTATGACATCACAGAAATTCTACATCAGCGTTCCTGCTCCTGAGGTGGTTTGTGAGAACAGACCCTGTTGTGTAAAAATGAACAATTCGCAGTGTGTAGCTCACAATAAGTCCTACTTTGTCCTAAACCCATTCCACTATTCTACACCACCTTTATAAAGATCTGGATGTGGTTTTAAGTGGGTTGAAAGAAAATTCTGGTTTGCTAGCAACATTAGCTCCAGTTCTGAATGAATGAAACTTTTGGATTCTGAGCATGTCTTGGCTGATCAACCACTGATGGACAATTTTAATTCTGTTTGCACCCCTTTAGACAACCACTCTGAATAACTTTGTTTTATATCTTAACCTTTTAATTATGCAATTAATATTATTGTTCAATTTAAAATTAAAATTTTTAATAACATTAATTGAAAAATCTGTGGAATTTCCCTTTAATGTGCATAAAATATGCATATATATAATGTGTGCGTGTGTCTGCAGGTATGTCCTATCTGTGCCTCCATGCCCTGGGGAGATCCAAATTACAAAAGCACAGACTTCTTTCAGCACCTCCGAATAAGGCATGCTTTCTCCTACGACACATTTGTGGTAAGTGACTGAAGTCCTTGACTCGGGCTTCACCCTGTTTTTACTGCTAGTCCCTCCACATTGGTCTAAAAAAGCAATGTGTTGAACTGACTTGATTCAAATTTCCACATGATTAAAATCCAGCCATGGAAAAAAATAAGAGACCACTTTTCCCTTTTTTCTGTTCACTGTTCGTACAATTTGTGGCAGTATGTGAGTTTAAAAATGCACAGGTTGCTATTGTTTTATGAGCTATTGCAGTGTGAGCTGTGTAAAAAATAAGAAATGTCTCCATAAGTGCAATAGTGTTTGTATAGCAGCTATTCTATGTGCTGTATTCCAGCAGGATCACTACTGATTCAGTTTGCTGATGAGATGAAACAGAGCTCACACATGCACACACTATGCACTTAACATTACTATTTTAAATGTTGCAGTTGGAAGGAAAAAGGTTTTGCTGCATGTCACCTGAGTGAAAAAGTAATTGCCTCCTAAACAGGCTGTGCTGCCTGTGCAGCAACAACTGCAAGCAAATGCTCCCTCTAACTGGAGATCAGTCACTGTGCAGAAATTTTGGTCCACTCCTTTTTTACAGGATTTCATTATTTAAGCCACTTTGGGGCCTTTCAATCATAAGCTGCCTGTTTATCCCTCTGATTACTAGGCCTTGTAGTTGCTGCCTGGACATAGCTTTTTATTTTTACTGTAAAGTAGTGATACAGTTTAAAATCTACAGGTGTTTTATATCATGTGATTCCCCTCCAACTTGGATTTTCAGTGATACCAGTTATTGAATGCTCATCGTAAATGGTAAAGACTGAAATACTTTGCAGAGAGAAAAAAAATAGTTTTTACTGAGTAAAATAAACGAAACCACGATTTGAATAATCCAGACATTTAATCTTTTAATGGGGTTTGAGCTAATGCTCTTGCTGGTGTATTGTGGTCTAGCTGTACAGAACCATATCACACTCTTGACTAGAGTGCACAAAATATCAGGCACTGTGATTTTAATATTGCATAATGTGAGTGTGATGTCTTTCACAAGATTAGAGGGACCATATCACTTTTCTGGAATTAAAAAGGCTTAAAGGCTGTAAATATCATTTCAAATGGTATGTTTACTCCCCCTTGCATACAATCTATGTATGAAAAATAAGCTACAAAAACAGCCTAGTTCAAATCACAGTTTTTATGCTTTTAACAGTTTTTTTTTTCTCACATTACTTTATGTTGTGGATTTCCTGTTGTGTGAATCAAGCAAGTGAACATTTCTGGCTGAGGTTATCGCTTACTTTTTGTGAGGACGTAAATATGACCGTATTGTCAGCAGCATTTTTAAGTGGGGTGGATAAATGGCATGTGCTTTCACTTCCTCGTGCCGATTGCACAGATGCAGCTGACTGAGCAGCAGAGCCAGAGGACTCAAATCAATAGGCCACACTTCAGGTCAATGTAAACGACGCGACAGTACAAGAACAAAATACTACGGGTCAAGCCATAGAGGTGTATATCCATCATTTACTTCATTCTATTACAATTAGAATCAGAAGACTTTATAGATCTTGGTTATAATGCAACCAAGATCTATAAATATATTGCTTATAATAGAGTTCTGCAATCACACAGAGACACAAAGACAAGAACAAGCATAAAGTCAAAATAAAACACTCCAGAAAACACTCTGAACTGTATACATTATATGCCGTATAAACAATATGCTTCGAAGTCAATTTAATTCAGTCCAATTTTATTGAGCAGCTTTATAGAGTTCAGGTCCGAGCCCCTAGTAAGCAAGCCAAAGTCAACATAGGCAAGGAAAAACTCCCTAAGCTGGAGGAAGAAACCTCGGGAGGAACCAAGACTCAAAAGAAGAACCTATCCTCCTCTGGTCGACCTGCAGGGAAAAGAAAGAGAGTCTCTATTGAGATAAATAACAAAAGTAGGCCTTCATGAGTGAACTTATTGAAAGATTGGCCATCTATGGTTAACAGATGTACAGTTAAGAGTCAATAAGAGTAGCTGTGAGTCACTAGTCCATAACAACAGGGACTGGAACAACAATCTCTCCCGGAGCTTTAAACAGCAGTTGCCCTTGTAATGGGGGAAGAGCACGTGGGGTGTCATAGCAGACGAACCAACTGAGGACATCTTGGCATGGGGTTTTTACGGACTTGGGAAGGTGGTGGCCTGGGGTACCAATGGTGATTGGTCGGGCTAGACAAACATGCAGCGGTTTCCCTTGGAAAGAAACAGAGAACAGAGTTAGTTCTGCTTAAGTTCACGTGGCAAGATTTATAACTGTAAGGAGTGCAAGTAAAGACTCCGGCATGGCTTTCTGTAGCAGCCTAGCTAGAAAGGGCAGAGCCGAGGGGTATGATGGACATGAGAGCAACCTGAGACAGTGGTAGGGTACTTGCCTCTGGACTAAGAGGTCATGGGTTCAAATCCTACCTTCAGCACACCACCACTGGGTTCCTGAGCAAGACCCTTAACCCCAAGCTGTAGTTAGGGGAAGTCACTTTGGATAAAAGCGTCTGATAAATGCCGTAAATGTAAATATCTCATTAGTTGCCTCAACATATTGTGGCAAGCATGAGCGAGAGAAGGCAAAGACCCACTGTTTTTCAGCACAATGTCTTTTTATTCTCAACAGCTTTGAAACAACAGCTTTGAAACAGACTTTGCACCCCTACTGGAACACCCAGGTACTATGCCACAACTCCAACAACAGAGCCCTTGACTCGCCAGGCACCCTACTCCAGCAGCTAAGACTTTGGAGAAGGGTGACTGGTGAGAAAGTCTCAAATCCACAAAATAACACAAAATCACGTATTTACTCTCCATCTCTATGTCAAAACATCTAAACCCCTCACTAATATTCCCAAAAAACACATAAACAAATGCCAACCAGCCACCTACTCAGCCTGCAAGGCCTCATGGGAGGCAGTCCTGCCGTGCCGCTCGCTACAATATCTTGAGTGCCAGTCTACAGTCAGGAGGAATTAGGTGTTTTTCAGCTCAAAAATATCTGCGGCTGGGATTTGTCAAACCATAGGTTCAGCAGGGTTACCAGAGTTCTGTGTTGTTCACTAATCTGTTGCACTTGGCACTGAACGGTTCCCTTTTTTTATTTTTATCTTACAGAAAGAACTGATCCCCTGCAAGTCTTCTCCTTCTACTACTGCACACCTCCTCACACAGTCAAAATTTACTTCCACAGCTACTCCAATGGATGCCACTGTGAGGGATTTATGGGAGCCCAAACAGGAACATGTGACACTGCTGATCTCAGGAGAGGTTAAATGTGAGAACGTAGTGTCCAGAAGCCCCAGTCCTCCAAAAACATCCTCTGCTACTATTTTTTACATCAACACACCTCATGGACGATCACAAAAAATCAAAGAAAAATGGACACCACCCCAGTGCTCAGAGTGTGGAAGATATTTCGCTGACAATCATAGTTTCAAAATACACCAACGCATTCACACGGGAGAGAAACCGTATCAGTGCTCTGAGTGTGGGAAGAGTTTTGTTACGCAGGGTGACGTCAACAGACACCAGCGCATTCACACTGGAGAGAAACCGTATCAGTGCTCAGACTGTGGGAAGAGTTTTAGACGTAACAGCACTCTCAAAAACCACCAACGCATTCACACAGGAGAGAAACCGTATCAGTGCTCAGAATGTGGGAAGAGTTTTAACCAACGAATTCATCTAAAAACACACCAGTGCATTCACACTGGAGAGAAATCATATTACTGCTCAGAGTGTGGAAGGAGTTTTGCTGATAGTCATAGTCTCAAAAACCACCAACGCATTCACACAGGAGAGAAACCGTATCAGTGCCCTGAGTGTGGGAAGAGTTTTATTACACAGAGTAAAGTCAAAATACACCAGCGCATTCACACTGGAGAGAAACCGTATCACTGCTCTGACTGTGGGAAGAGTTTTAGACGAAGCAGTGCCCTCGAAAGACACAAACGCATTCACACAGGAGAGAAACCATATCAGTGCTCAGAATGTGGGAAGAGTTTTAACCAACGAATTCATCTAAAAACACACCAGCACATCCACAGTGGACAGAAAATATATCACTGCTCACTCTGTGGGAAGGGTTTTAACCGACTAACCAATCTAAAAAGACACCAGCACATTCACAATGGAGAGAAACCGTACGGCTGCTCAGAGTGTGGGAAGAGTTTTACAACAGATAATCAGGCAAAAATTCACCAACGCAGTCACACTGGGGAGAAACCATTTCGCTGCTCAGACTGTGGGAAGAGTTTTACCACACAGAATCAGGTCAAAGTACACTACCGCATCCACACAGGAGAGAAACCGTATCAGTGCTCAGAGTGTGGGAAGAGTTATACCACACTGGGTTGTTTAGAAAAACACCAGCGCATTCACACCAGAGAGAAACCATATCAGTGCTCAGAGTGTGAAAAGGGTTTTAGATGGAAGATAGGACTCAAACGACATCAGCGCATTCACACTGGAGAGAAACTGTATTACTGCTCAGAATGTGGGAATGGTTTTAACCAACTTATTCGTTTAAAAACACACCAACGCATTCACACTGGAGAGAAACCTTATCATTGCTCCGAGTGCGGACAGAGTTTTAGAGGAAAAGGCAACCTTAGAGGACACCAGCGCATTCACACTGGAGAGAAACCATATCACTGCTCAGCATGTGAGAAGAGTTTTACTACATTTAGGCATCTACAAGAGCACCAACGTATTCACACTGGAGAGAAACCATATCAGTGCTCAGAGTGTGAGAAGAGTTTTACTACACTGCAACGTCTTCAAAGACACCAGCAAATTCACACTGGAGAGAAACCCTATCACTGCTCAGAGTGTGAGAAGAGTTTTGGTAGAGTAGATACTCTACAAAAACACCTGCGCATTCACACTAGAGACAAAACACATCTTAGAGTACGGACAGAGTTTCACTGAACAGATGATCCTGGGCAATCAGGGTTCTGGATAGAGGTCGACCGATATGGGGTTTTTCTATGGCTTATGCCGATGCCAATATTTAGAAATCAGGGTCAGCCAATGGCCAATTTGCGTCGCTGACTTATATATTTATCCATTTTCCGTGGGGGAGATCAATATTTGGTCATTAATAATAATAATAATAAATAATAATAATAATAATAATGATGATGTTTCTTGGCAGACATTTTTCATGCCAAATGGTTATAATCTAATGATTGCAAAAAAAACTTCACACAGGCTACTATTCAAGGACAGCAAAAGCCGCTAGCGATTACTTTGTTAAAGCTTATTAATCGGTCTTAATATGCGCCAACACCAGCCGATGCTGATTATGTAAAAAAAAAAAAAAAGCCAAATATTGACCTGATTAATTGGCCAAATCTCTAGTTCTGATTTTCCACTGGGAGCTCAAATTTTCTCCCACAGTCCAAAGACCTGCACGTCAAGTGTACTTAAGATACCAAATTGACCCTCTGCCCTGGTTAGGATTAGAATGAATAGATGATATTTAATGTGAAGAATATCATGTTTAGAAAAATCTGTGGCATTTGGATAGTTGGGAGAGTGATGTTTACTGCTGTGAAAATGTATATAACCTTTTTCATCTTAAAGCGCATGTTGCGTGTGATTAATTCCTTTTGCTCTTGTTTAAAACGTAAAACATTGACATCTATTGTCATGTATTCTTTTAGTTGTTTTTTTATTTTTTCATTTTTACATATTTATTTTGTTTTCAATTGACTTTGCTTAATACATAATTCTGCATATAATGTACCAAGAAAACCTAAAACGTAAAATCTTTACATGTAAAACATGTACATTAACCCTCGCTCATTAAATTAATCGCTCAATAATTTTCAGTAATAAAATTATAGGAGAATTTTTTGTTTAATAACATTAATACCGACTCCGTCACCAAGAAAGCTGAAAGAAACTACTTTTATTAAGAGATGTTCCTTGCTTAGCTCAGTATGTCCAAATATTACGTTTACGTTTACGGCATTTAGCTGACGCTCTTATCCAGAGCGACGTACATCAGTGCTTAAGTCGTCTACATC
>JBBJLS010072054.1:0-10650 GCA_037577275.1 Bryconaethiops microstoma
CACACACACACACACATAAACACACACCTAAACACACACACAGACACACACACACACACTATATATATATATGAGTTGTCTAGCTATCACAATTTTTTGTTTAGCTATCACAATTTGTTGATACTTACAGTTGCCCATTTTCAGCACATCAACTTCAAGAACTGTCACGTGTCAGTGGTGTATGTGTGTGTATATATGTGTGAAAACATGTGAAAACCAATAAACATACATATAGTTTGTATAATGTGTATAAATCTATACTTTTTAAAGAGAAACATCTCATCCCATCACCACAATAGATCTTTTTTCTTATATGGGTGTTTGGTTGTACTCACACAGGCAGGTAAACTCAGAGTGAACTCTGCATTAAGGATACAGGCACTCCCTCTTTTTCCCCTGTCTGCCCATCAAGCTGGTTAAAGAGTTCAAGCTGGCTGGGTTTTGGAGGAAGATACTAATAACCTTTACCATGCTGCCTCCCTGGATTAAAGCTGCATGCAGTAGGTGTCAATCAAGCCTTTTTTACAGGCCTTTTTGTGCTGATGAACTGAAACGTTGGGGCATTGGAGGCGATGATGTGATGTTTAAGCTCCTGCTTCCCCTGGCTCCTGCTGAGAGCTGTTCGTGAATGGATGTTTGGAGGAGCTCCAAAAACACTCTGCCTTATTGTTTACTGGGAATCAATGCTGCTAAACAGGACAGAGGGTGACACAAGTGATAGGCGTAACTGCTGTGGAGTGCTGCCACTCCAGCTCATACAAAAAAATCGTAGTTTAACTCACAAAACAAATGGAGACACGTGTTATTAAAGCTACAAGCCACTGTATTCATGGAGCTGAGAACCTGTTTGCTATTCATGATGCTCATGGACATCTCCCTAATTGGTGAGATTAAAGGGAAGAGTGGGAACAATGCAAATGCTACATGGCACAATAAAAAAGCCAATTAGGCAATGCTATAAAATGGTACAGTTGCTAATGTGTAATTATTCACCATTCACTACTGACTAAGTGCTAAATTAGTAGTAGAAGAATTCTTGGTGGAGTGGCAAGCAGAATTTTAAGACCATTCTCTCTCTCGCTCTCTCTCTCTCTCTCTCTCTCTCTCATTTCTCCAAATGCCATTTGTCCCTCTGTCCCTAGAATAAAGGCTGGAGTCTCTGAGGTTAATACATTTTCATCACATCAACAGCTACGACTCAGAAAAGGAAGGAAGCAGAATAATTAAAGGTTTTGGCTCCTGACTCACATGCTTGCCTTACCTGACATGGCTTTCAATAGGAATTCTGAATTAAATTATATGAGCAGTGGAATAGCAGCTTTTAATTCCTCACTTGTGAGTGAAATCTTATATTTACCTGTATATGCGTTTGATATGACAGACTTGATGTGGGTCTTGTGTCCTTTTATAGGACTCTGGCATAGGATGCAAACCAGGAGTTGCCATGGCAACTGCAGAGTCTATACAAAAAGCAAGGGAAGCTGCACTTACCAGTCCGAGATGCCCCACTGTTAGTGAACAGCAGCTCTTTTACTCTTTGCCCAATAGCTAACCGTATGACAACCCTGCTCCCTTCTATTACAGACTCAACAGTGATCTAATAATTCAGCAAACTCAAAAACACTTCTCTAATTGTAATTGCTAATGAAACTGACACTCTTTTGATCGATGAATGCAATAATTATCATGTTATGAAGAATGCTGAGTTTTCCATCAACTGAAGCATGATTAAAAATGAACTCATTTGAATGTGATAAGATCAGAATATTTACTTTTGTATGAAGGAAGAAATGAGCTATTGTGGAAATTTAATCTAAGTGTAAATCTAAATCTTACAATTAAATCTGGAAAAGGGATATATACACAATCTTCAATTGCTCAGTCTGATCCACACAAAATGAAATAGGGTGAACATAGAACCCATTCTCAGCATGTTTACTGATGTATGAATTAGGAAAGTTTGCTTGAATTAAATGGTATCCTTGATCATCTCAGCATTGAGCATTGTATTGTCCTACTTATGTCACTACTTATGCAGTAATATTATCACATGCAGTATCACTACTTAGATCACTATCACATGTAATAACAGACTCAGTATAGAGTGCAACTCAAAGCTACTATTTGTGTTCACTAATAAACTACTTTAGCAGTACTTTCATTTATTTATAGGATTTCCGGTTGCACCGTAGGATGACTGCACCGACAAGAGCTCAGAGTCATCTCAGTAAATGCACTATCATTTATTTTTTACTACTTGCTCTTTCTGTGCGTACGGCTCAGTCACACATTTAATATGACCGACAAACACTTTTGGAGCTACATTCATCAGCCAGTTCGAACTTTACAGCGGGTTTTGATATCGTGGACGCTCTACTGCCTGGGGTCTTTTGTTTACTGGCACGACGCAGAAAGAAAACAAAACATGGGAAACGCGTTGGAGTTTTGTGCCGAACCCGACAGAAAAACAACAAGCCTCCTCTGCCTAGCATCCTGCTCGTGAACGTTCAGTCTCTAGACAACAATCAAAAATCCAAAAACCGGGGCAAGGCAAAAAGAGTAATCCAAAGGCAGAAAGGGTCAAAAACATGAACAAGGGCAAAAACCATGAAAACCGCTCAGTAACTAGTAAACTAGAATACTTCGCAATGGATGTGTGCAGTCTGGTCTCTTTTATATCCGAAAGGGTTAGAACTCAGGTGACGGTGATCTCTGGCTGATTGGTTGTACTGAATTCCCGGATCTGGATCGTTCGAGTCTCCTGGATCGGGAGTCCAATTCCGTCACAGGTCCTACAGAATCCCCTCCTTTACGAGAGTCTCCAGACAATCGACGAGGACCACCACGACCGCGTGGGCCAGGCATATCAGGATGCATCCTGTGGAAGTCCGCCACGAGGCCAGGATCCAGAATATCGCCAGCGGCCACCCAAGGCTGTTTTTCCGGACCATACCCCTTCCAAACAATGAGGTACTCCAGACCACACCTTCAGCAACGGGAGTCAAGGATCTCCCAGACCCGGTAAGCGATGTCACCACCCACATCTAACGGAGGAGGAGGAGGGGCATCCATAGTAGGAGGATGCATAGGGCTGTATACCACAGGCTTGAACAGGGAAACATGGAAGGTAGGAGAGATACGGTACCTGGGCGGTAACAATAGGCGGTAGGAGACAGGGTTGATTTGCCTCAAGATCTTAAAAGGGACGATGAATCTACGTGTGAGTTTCTTGGAGGGAAGCTTTAGCTTGATATTCCTGGTAGACAGCCATACTCGCTGACCTGGCTGAAACACTGGAGTAGGACGCCTGTGTTGGTCAGATTGAATTTTTTGTTGCCGAACCACATGGGAAGATTTCCAAACTCGATGCACATGGGAAGATTTCCAAACTCGACCACTTTCCTTAAACCACTCATCCACCACTGGAACATTGGAGGATTCCGACTCCCAAGGCAAAAAAGGGGGTTGAAAACCCAGGACACACTGAAAAGGGGTAAGTTTAAGCGAGGATTGTCGAAGTGAGTTTTGAGCGTATTCCGCCCGAAAAAGGTACTTGGCCCATGACTGCTGGTTCCGCATACAATAAGACCGAAGAAATTGGCCAATCTCCTGGTTGAGTCTCTCCACCTGCCCATTACTTTGCGGATGGTAACCTGATGTCAGACTAACCTTGACTCCTAAACAAGGAAAGAAACTGTGCCAAACTCGGGATGTCAATTGGGGCCCTCGGTCTGACACAATGTCTTCCGGGATACCAAAAAAACGAAAGACTTCCTTGACTAGAATGGCAGCCATGTCAAATGCTTTGGGGAGACCAGGTAGTGGGATGAGACAACACATCTTGGAAAAACGATCCACCACTACCGCGATGGTTGTGTATCCCTCCAATTTAGGGAGGTCCGTAATGAAATCAATCGACACGTGTTACCATGGTCGTTTAGGTATTGGCAAAGGTTCCAATAGTCCGGTTGGAAGTTGTCGAGGAGTTTTGGATTGTGCACACACAGGGCATGAAAGGACAAAATCCGTCACATCCTCCCACAAAGAAGACCACCAGAATCTGCCAGAAAGTAACTGTAGTGTTCTAGAAACACCTGGATGACCGGAACCTAGAGTGGAATGTGCCCACTGCAGCAATGTACCCCGAAACTCAGGAGGTACAAACAGCTTACCATCAGGAGTCAGGGTAGTAGGCGGACTGTTCCGGTTCGCTTCCTCAATCTGAGCCACAATCTCCCACTTTACCGGGGCAACAATACAGGAGGAAGGTAAGATGGGGGAAATGGTACAGGGTCTTGGACTGTCGTCATATTGCCTGGAAAGGGCATCTGCCTTGACATTCTTTGAACCAGGCCTGTAAGTCACCAAAAAATGAAATCAAGAAAAGAAAAGCATCCATCTAGCTTGACGAGGGTTTAGTCGTTTTGCCTCACGCAAATATTCAAGGTTTCTGTGATCGGTAAAGACCAGAAAGGGGTGTATGGCACCCTCAAACCAGTGTCTCCATTCTTCTAATGCCAATTTGATTGCCAGTAGTTCCCTATCCCCCACACTGTAGTTTTGTTCAGAGGGAGAAAGTTTTCGGGAAAAGAACGCACAGGGATAAAGTTTCACAGGAGAACCCTGTCTTTGAGAGAGTATTGCTCCTACCCCCTTCTCAGAGGCATCCACTTCCACTTCAAAGGGCAATGATGGGTCAAGTTGCCTCAGAATGGGGGCTGAACTGAACAGGTCCTTTAATGTCTGAAAGGCCTTACCGACTAGGGATGTCCACATCAACTTATTTGATGGTTTACGTAACAAGGACATGAGGGGCTCGGCGATTTGGCTGAAGTTACGAATGAATCGCCGATAATAATTTGCGAAACCAAGAAATCTTTGTAAATCCTTGACATTTTGGGGTTGAGGCCATTGTTGAATAGCCTGGGTCTTTTGTGCCTCCATCTGAATGGACCCAGCACCTAATATGTGGCCCCCCCAAAAAAACTGAGGCCTGGTGGAACACACACTTCTCCCCCTTCACAAAAAGTTGATGTTCCTGTAACCTGGCTAAGACCTGCGAGACATGCACAAAGTGAGTTTCAAGATCAGGAGAAAAAATCAAAATGTCATCGATGTAAACCAAAACAAAATGATCCAGCATGTCCCTGAAGATCTCATCCACGAAGGATTGGAAGACAGAGGGAGCATTAGATAATTCGAAAGGCATCACTAAATATTCGTAGTGCCCCCTAGTGGTGATAAATGCAGTCTTCCACTCATCCCCTGCCTAATTCGAATCAAATTATAAGCGCTGCGAAGATCTAACTTGGTGAAAATCTTGGCCTTTCGAAGTTTCTCCAGCGACGAGGGTATGAGAGGCAGGGGATATCTAAATTTTACAGTGACCTTATTCAGAGCCCAGTAATCTATGCATGGGCGTAGACCACCATCCTTCTTTTCGACAAAAAAGAAACCCGAAGCGGCAGGAGATGTTGAGGACCGAATGATAACCGAAGCTAAACCTTCCTCTATGTACAGATCCATTGCCTGTGTCTCAGGAACGGAAAGAGGGTAAGGTCTGCTGTGGGGAAGTGGTGCATTGGGAAGCAAGTCTATAGCACAATCCCAAGAGCGATGTGGAGGCAGAACCTTTGCGGGTGGAGGGTTAAACAGGTCGGAATAAGGGGCATAAGCAGCAGGTATCTCTGTATTAAGTAGCATAGATGGACTGTCCACAGAAGTAGCACGAATGGGAAACTCAATACAGTCTGATTTGCATCTGGGACTCCATGATAGGATTTCGTGTGTAGACCAAGAGATGTGTGGATTGTGTTTAACCAGCCAAGGATGGCCCAATACTACAGGGTCTTTGGGTGAATTAGTAACAAAAAATGAGATATTCTCATGATGTAGAGCCCCAACTTGCATCTTTATTAAACTGGTCTGATGAGTGACATAGCCTGTTCCCAGCGGTTTCCCATCCAACCCATGTATGGGTAGAGGTGTCTGCAACGGCAGGAGGGCTCTCTTCAATCTCTCAGCCAACCTCCGATCAATGAAGTTTCCAGCTGTCCCGGAATCAATTAGAGCTGTGGAAGACAGAGTCCTGGAATCGAAATAGAATGAAATAGGAATAATGAACTGTTCTTCAGTATAAACAGACAAATTTGATATCGATACCTGTTTCTTGATAGGACGTGTGGGACAAGAAGAGAGGAGATGTCTGGATTGCCCACAATACCAGCATAGGTGTTCCTGTATGCGGCGCTTCCGTTCCTTGGCCGACAGGGGCACTCTTCCGAGTTGCATCGGTTCGGGTTCTGACGTAGAGCAAGACTGTATCGGTTTGTTTACCTGTTGTAACTGAGGAGTTGTGAATGCGGGGAGGCGTTGGCATAGAAGGCGATCTACAGCAACAGCGGTTTGGATATATTGTTCCAGATTAGTGATGTCACCTCGACAAGCCAGCTCAGTTTGCAGTTCTCTGTTAAGCCCTCTTCTAAACACGGTCATTAGGGGTGCATCACTCCAGCCGCTCCCTACAGCTAACGTACAGAAATCCAACGCGTACTCTGCTGCTGAACGAGACCCTTGACGCAGATCATAAAGTTCATCACTTACAGATTTTCCTGAGGGTGAGTAATCAAAAACTTGCCAAAAAGCATTAAAAAAGGGCTGTTGATGCTCAAGTATGGGCTTTGAGCGGTCCACAGGGCTGTTGCCCACTCTCGAGCTTTTCCTGTGAGTAACGAAATCACAAAGTGGACTCTATCACGGTCTGTTATAAATTTCCGTGAGCGATGTTCCATGTAGAGTGAACATTGCATCAAAAAACCTCGGCAGTGTGTCGGGTCTCCTCCAAAGGGTTCAGGCATCCCGAGTTTGATTTCGCTACAGGGTTCTGATGTGGGAATCTCTGAAGCGGTTGTAGCCTCGGGTGGTGGTGTGGCTGTTGGTGGTTAAAGGGCAGCCATGGCCTGAGTTAAAGACAGAATGGCTTGTGATTGGTCCGCCAGAATCTTTTGAATTTCCTCTGGATCCATCCGAGGCGAAGTATTCTGTAATGAATACGAGAAAATCGGATCCACTTGCAGAAAGTTTATTACCAAGAAAAACCAGTCCGTTAGGCAAAAGGGGAAAACCAGTGTCCAGAGCAAAAATCCAAAAACCAAGGGCAAGGCAAAAAGAGTAATCAAAAGGCAGAAATGGGTCAAAAACACGAATAAGGGCAAAACCATGAAAAACGCTCGGTAACTAGGAAACTAGAATACTTCGCAGTGGTTGTGTGCAGTCACCTGAGTTCAAAAGGGTTAGAACTCAGGTGACGGTGATCTCTGTCTGATTGGTTGCACTGAATTCCCGGATCTGGATCGTTAGAGTCTCCTGGATCGGGAGTCTAATTCCGTCACAGATCTTACAATGGGATTTTGAGACCACTCACAGTATGTGAATTTCTTTTTTCTTTCTATTTTTTCTCCTTACTACAGTGAGAAGATGACAGTGTGATTTAAAAAAGAGTGTGATTTCATGCTGTGAAAAGAACTGTAATTCAAATAAATGAAAAGCTAAATATAAAATAAAATATATAAAATAAAATATTGACCTGTTTTGCTGTTATATGTGCCCCCCTTAAAACAGACTGGCCCCACCTCGGCCCCCCTGTAGCATATCTTTAACCCAACTTGGGTAATTCAGTAATCTAGAAGAGAATAGAAGAGAAGAGAAGAGTAAAAAACAAGAGAAGAGAGTGGTGGAGAGGCACAGCTGTGCTGTGATTTCAGCCAGTCCTCAGTGCCTGGAGCAGATTTCTCAGTTTCAGCACCACTCTGTGTGATCCTGTGCAATGCCCTCACTACCTAAAGAATTGTGCGTGTATTTGTGTGTGTGTGCACATTTGTGTGTGTATTATTGTGTTTGTATGTGTATGTGACATTATACCCTCTGGATAATGTCACCTGGAATGGCCAGGTCGTCAGATTCCGTAGCATGTATACATGCAAACATGCATTTGTGTGTGTGTGCGCGCGCTTGTGCACGTGTGTGCCTCTCTAATGCACTGAGATGCAGTTCCAGTATTACAGTCATTAAGTAACTCCACTTCTGCCAGCGGGGTCACATGAGTTCACACCTCCTTTATTGACCTTTATTCAAAAGTCCAGCAACTTACTGCCAGAGAGCCCTTATTACAGTGTAGCAGACACCAGCTTTATCAGAGGTGTGACACTCGGAGCTGTCAAGCTCGCACACACACACACACACACACACACACACACACACACACACACACACACACACTCACACACACTCAGTTCTCAGTTCATTACTCTCATGTATGTGCCCTGAAGACCTATGACTTAACTATCAGAGAGGTAGTAAAGCCCTACATTTACTATGAAATAAATCAGTCACATCTGAATAAGAGGGGCACACCACCGGGGCGCCAACACACCACAACAGCACCCCAAGGGTGGAGAAGGGGGAGGTGGTGGCAAAGGGCAGCATCCCGTGAGCCCCACCCTACCGGGAGCCCCTCGCTGTCCTCGGGGGCAGAGCCCCCTCCAGGATCTAACCCACTCAGGGGAGCTGCTCCGTGGTCCTCCGGGCCAAGTGCCCTCCGGGAAGCTCCTCCGGGGTCTCTTGGGCTGAGTTCCCTCCTAGGAGCTCCTCTGGAGCCCTGCCAAACCCCAGTACGCCCCCCCTAAAAAATTTCAGGGGATTCCACCCCCCCTATAGGGTGAAATCCCAGAGCTCTTGGGGGGTCCAGGTCCCCTCCTAAGCCTTCCACGGGCCTCTGAGCCCCTGTTAAGCCCTCCATAGGCCTCTGAGCCACTGCTAAGCCCTCCTCGGGCCTCTGCGCCACTGCTAAGCCTTCTCCGGGCCTCTGAGCCACTGCTAAGCCTTCCCCGGGCTTCTGAGCCACTGCTAAGCCTTCCCCGGGCTTCTGAGCCACTGCTAAGCCTTCCCCGAGCCTCTGAGCCACTGCTAAGCCTTCCCCGGGCCTCTGAGCCAGTGCTAACCCCTCCCTGGGCCTCTGAGCCACTGCTCACCCTCCCCGGGCCTCTGAGTCACTGCTCAGCACTTCCCGGGCCTCTGAGTCACAGCTAAGCCCTCCCCGGGACTCTGAGCCATTGGTAAGCCGTTCTCGGGTCTCTGAGCTACTGCTAAGCCCACCCTGTGTTTCTGAGCCACGGCTATCCCTCTCTAGGGCTTCAGGGCCTCGGTTATCCTCTCTAGGGCCTCAGGGCCTCGGCTATCCCTCTCTAGGGCCTCAAGGCCTAGCTGCCCAGCTAATGGGCCTAGCTGCCCAGCTAACGGGCCTAGCTACACAGCTAATGAGCTACCTGGGCCCTATCCGGGCTGTTTCAGCCTTTGCGCTGGCACGGGAGGCCGGAGCCTTCTTGGTGCTGGCACAGGAGGCTGGAGCCACTGTGGGGTTGGCGTGGGCCGCTTGGAGCAGTGAGATGGGCTGCGTGGCTTCGAGGAGCAGCGAGATGAGCTGCGTGTCCTTGAGCGGCAAAATGGGCTGCGTGTCCTCGAGGAGCGGCGAGATAGGCTGTGCATCCTTGAGGAGCGACGAGACAGGCTGCGTGTCCTTGAGGAGCGGCAAGATGGGCTGCGCGTCATTGAGGAGCGGCGATACTAGCTGTGTGGCTTTGCAGAGCTGCTATTGGTTGATGGCCGCGACCAGAGTCGCAACCAGCCCTGCGAGCTTGTCCAACTGTCACTGATTCTCCTCCACCTCCTGCTCCAGGGTCCTTCGCTGGGTTGCTCACTGCAGGCTTCTTTGCTCGCTTCCTGCTCGCTGGTTGAGGGTCCTGGCAGGATGCCAGTGGGAGAACCGGAAGAGCACTTGAGACAGGTGCCTCCGCCTGGGTGCTCAAGACGGGCTTCCTTGCCCGCTTCCTACTCGATGGCTGAGAGGCTAGCCAGTTGGCTTTGCCATAGGCAGCCATGTCTCTATCAATCAGCTCCTGGGACAGCATGGATAGTTCGCCCAGGAGCCACTCCTCATCCCCAGACGTGAGCATCTTGTCCACCCACGTCTCGTCTGCTTCGCCCTTTGTTGAATGGTGGGTCACTCTGTCACGGGTGATTCTCTCCTTCTCCTTGCACGCAGGGCAGGCACACTGACACCAAGTGTAGTTGAAGGGCATCATTTTCCAAACCAAAACTGGCCTGAGAGCCAGACTTAAGGACTATAGTTTTTAACCAAAGAGACAGGAGTAACTCAAAGGTACGGTGATGGTTGACCCACAACTGAAACAGAACATAAACCCCCCCTAAAAAATACACAAACACAATCCCAACTACCAGTAACAGAACACAAACACTAACAACCCTTAGCTGTGACTAGTAAGCAAAAACCAATAACCCTTCATAATAAAAGTCATAACACCAATAACCCTTCATAACAAAACCTAACTGCAACCCTAACCAATTGTGGCCTCTAGCGGCCGTTGATGGGGCATGACAGATATGAAACATTGTGATACAGTCGATACAAGATGACACGTGGTATGGTATTAAACATTCCATATTAAAAGTTTAATTTGTATATTAAATGGTAATTTCATATTTCAGTCACTTTAGTTCAACCGGACTTTAGTGACGGATATAATTATCAGTTTTCAATTTTCAATTGTCACTGCAGAGATTGTTAAATATTTA
>JBBJLS010072055.1:0-10650 GCA_037577275.1 Bryconaethiops microstoma
CACACACACACACACACACACACACACACACACACACAAACAAAAGGAGCAGAAATTGTTTCCTTCAGATCACAGATTTAAGGTGTTTTTGGTTGTTTTTGTCCGAATCCTGTTCCTCACTTTGTTGTCATTCTCTCTCTCCTCCATTTCACAGAATCTATTCTCTGCTTCCCTCCCTGCTGGTCACGTGGACCCTCCCCCCCAACACCTTCCTCCTGCTTGAAACCAATTCAGAGCTTATGGCGCACTTTTTTCAAGCCTAAGTTTTTTTATCCGCTCATGTGAACGACTCTATACTGCTAGACCTGGTCTGGGTCTCCCCACGCCCCTGTCTGCTGCCCCTTCCAGCAGAGGGGGGGAAGCAAGAGAGAGAGAGAAGACAGGGGAGAGAAAGAATAGAGAGAAGAGGTGGAGAGAGGAAGGAGGAGGTGGAGAGAAAGAGAACAGATAATGAAGACAAAGAGAGAAAGACGAGGGATAGAGAGATGGAAAGGTCGAGAGAGGAGGGATAGAGAAGGAGATAGAGAGGAGGTGGAGAGAGAGAGAGAAAGAGAGCAGGGAGAGAGAGAGTGGGAGGGAGACAGGGTGCGGCGGAGCACTGCAGTGCAGATAAATGAATGCACCAGTGGTGGCTGAGTCAGCAGCCCACTCCCTGTCCCCCCCCCCCCCTTCTTCCTGCACGGGACGCGCTACATGCATGCGCAGAAACCGCGCCGGAGCAGGGGCGACGTGGCTACAGCCTCCAGAAGGGTGTGTGTGACTCGAGATGGTGAAAACACGGACCACGGCTGGAAAAAACACAGGCTAACACAGTGTGACCTGATTTCAGCACGGCTGCACCCACGGAGATCACGTGACTCTGTTTACACTCCACACTCCAGCCTTCCCTTACATTGCAGGGTCACAATAATTAATCATTATGTCTTTTATTTTATGTTACAGTCCAGCACTCTCCCCAGTTTGTTCTTAAATAGAATTTCTCTTTATTCTGCTTCTCATTTGTATGAGACTCAAGCAGTTAAGAAATAAGACTTTGAGAATGGGGGGTCTTTTCCCCAGGCTTTACAAAACCCCATCACTCAGTCTCAAACGCTTTCTTATTGATCTCGCTCCCAACGAGCCGGTTTAGAGGACACTGTCAGCCGGGGAAGTTATTAAGTCAGCTGCAATTGATAAGTGGAGTGGCGTGATTCATTTCCATCTGATTGGACCCTCAGAGCGCCACAGATGGAAATGAATCAATGGGTTGGCGAGTCTGTGGGGGGTGTGGAGGTGGGGGTTATGTATGTCTATGTCCCTGCCAGATCAGCCTTTACTCCACCCATCCAACACAGCTGTGCTGTTTTCAGCCTGCTGTAGACTCCACCCACCTGTGCAGCATCAGCACCAGCAGAGAAAAAGCAGCATGGGGCAGTCTGCAGAGGACTGTGGGTAATGTATGCCTTTAGAGCACATATAAGAGCACATATTACATTGGTACACTGAAGACATGCATATGGGTCACTGAAGACATGCATATGGATCCGTGTTTCTCTTTTTTCAGAGTCACACTGGATCGCTGTTAATTTCAGTCTCGCTGTTTATAGACCCCATGCAATAAGAACAAGTTTAATACATGACAAAACTGAAAATGCAAGCATCACTATTTCTCACTATTGCACACTTATAAACAGTGGTTACCCTTACAATTACATTTACAGCATTTGGGAGACACTCTTACCCAGAGTGACATACATCTGTGCTGCCTATACATTGTTTTGTCATTGCATTAAAATTTTTGTGAAGTCCTATGAATAAAATATATTATTATTATTATTATTAGTAGTAGTAGTAGTATTGCAACTGATGCCTTGGTGCTGGTGTTTTCATTTTTGAAAAATTAGTACCAGGCTGATTAACTTTACTATAATTACTAAACTACATTAAATATGTTACTAGACTGTAAGTCATAGATTCTGCTGTGTTAACTGGTTATTAATTTAACATTTCAACCCATTAATCAAGTAATTCATTGTATTACATTTTAAACTACAACACTAACAATTTGTAGGGTATATCTGGTGTCTATTTTTAATAGGAAAGGCATCAAATGTGAAATATATTGGCGACAGGTTTTCTATTGCATCTTTGTGTCTGTGGAATGTGTTAACAGGGGGGAGGGTCATGCGGGGGGGGGGGGTTGTGTGGATGGCTTATTGAATTGCAATTTGACTGACCTCGTGTTTTTCCAGAATTGAAACATGACGCTTAGTGATGGTGAGTGACCATCAGAGAAGACATTTCATTTCTCCATCTCACACAGGAAAGTAGACAACAGATAAAAATGTTAGGGAGGGCTGGAATTAACATGAGAGCACTGGCAGGGCCTGCTGTCTTAATGATTTTTGCAACGTCTAGAAATCATTGAAGTAAACCTGCATTTAAAAAAAACCAATGAAAACACATTTCTCTTTATATGATGAATATTTAGCCAGTTGACCATCCATATACTTTCTAGTACATATATGCACAATAATTCACATTGTGTGCCGTTTCCTGAAGTGTAGTGTTTTCATTTAAGTTTCTAGTCTCTTGTCACAGAGTGTTTAGGTGTGATGACGGGCCCACACTACAAGATCATCAATTTGACCAATTTTACCCTCCTAATAATCACAAAAAATCTTCCCATATCTGAATAATCTTAGACAGCTATCTCCCCAGATGTCCTCTTTGAGCTGTCTGTCTGATCTGCTCCCAGCCCAGTCAGGACCACCCTGATTGTGAATCGTAAATATGGTTATGGTTACTTTCTTACTTTTCATTTTAATCTTATTTTATCTCACTAAAGCACATTGAATGACCTTTGTATATGGTAATGTGCTATACCAATAAACCATGGACGTCTAGTGAAGATAAGTGAAAATAGTGAAAATAAGAGACATTTTTCCTTATTTTTTTAAATATGAAGACATTGGCAATGACATGAGCACTCATTGCCTTTTCCAAGGTTTTGCTTGGAAAACACCACATGATCCATTGATGGGTCCATCCATCCATCCATCCATCCATCCATCCATCCATCCATCCATGTTTTGTGCATTTTTCTAATCCTATTGTTTGCTTTTTTACTCAAATATTTACCTCAATTTTTGCATTCCATTGCATTTTTTTGCGCACTTAACAACACTACTACTAGAATACGCTATCTGTCATAATACTGTATTCACTCACACTAATGCTCTTACTGCTCTTGTCGACTGCAATGTATGTCTCATCCTATAAACTATTGGGCTTTTTTGCACTCTCTCATTAGTCCTGTCCTATCTGCACTTAGTTTTGGGTTGTGTCTGTTTTTGTTCTTTGTGTTGCTCCATGATCCTGGAGGAACGTTGTTTCATTACTCTGTGTGCTCTGTATATATGGTTGGAATGACAAGCACATACTTGACTTAACTTGCAGACTCAAAATCAAATTTTTTCACTTACTGAATGAACAAAGGAGAAAAAGTATGGAATTTGATATAGAATAAATATGGAATTTATGAATCATTTTCTCATTGGTTAACTTCACTTTTTAGTGTTTATTTGTGATTTCTTTCATCTTGACCCCTGGGATGAATATTATGATTTGAAAGGCATAAATAAATAAATAAATAAATACATACATACATACATGAATAGGGAAGAAGGAGTAAAAAAAGGTTTTCTCCACCATAGCAACAGGGGCAGATATTTGAAGACAGACCAAGGACAAAAAGTTTGTGAAAAAGGTTTAAATGTATGTGTGCTCTGGTTTTCAGCTTCGGGTATGATTTGTAAAAGTCTCTAGAGTGGGACCAGGCCTTCAGAAATGATAAACACTGCAAAACCAAATGTTGGCTGCACAAGAGCTCCAGCTGGTGGTGTGATAGGACCTTATTTTCCATGAGAACTTTGATGTTGATAAGTCAGACACATTAAGCTTTCTTCTTCTTTTTTAAATCTATGATTAGTATGTGTGCACATATATAACTTTAATTATTTAATGTAATTATACTAAACCTTTTAATTTCCTTAATGGTATAAAAAGATCAAATGTTAAAACATCAAGCACTGTTACTCATGTACTAAACATTTTATTTATACTGAACTTTGTAGTGTTTTTCTACAAACACTAAACACACACAATGCATGTGATCATCGCACATAAATGTATGTCACTAATGCCACTGTGATGTTCATATACAATAAAATAAATAATCAACCATCCAAAATACAGATCGCTCAGAACGGAACACACTTGTTCCAGGCTGAATATGGGAACATGCTGCCTGTTCCTTTAAAGCAGTCAACTTTTTAAAGGTTTATTCATGTGAGCTTGGTCCTGCCTGAAGAAGGGCTTGAAACCTGTTCTCCCAGATGTGGGCAGGGTTGCTATTATTGCTTGAATTGTTTAAGGCCCCCAAAAATGTTCAAAACCCACCGAAAGCACATAATAAACAACACAAGCCTATTTTAACTTTAATACTAAATAATACACGATTTAATCAACAGATCAAAAATACACTATATGGACATAAGTATTGGGACACATCTTTTTTTCAGGGTTTGGGCTAAGCCCCTTACTTCCAGTGAAGGTCTTAATTCTTCAGCATACCAAGACATTTTGGACAACGGCATGCTTCCAAATTTGTGGACACAATTTGGGGAAGAACCTTTTCTATTCCAGCAGGACTGTGCCACAGTGCACAAAACAAGCTCCATAAAGACATGGCTGGATGAGTTCGGTGTGGAGTAGCTTGACTAGCCCACCCAGAGTCCTGACCTCAACCCCATCCAACACCTTTGGGATAAACTGGAACGGAGATTGTGATCCAGGTCTTCACGTCCAACATCAGTGCATGACTTCATAAATGCTCTACAGAGTGAACGGGTACAAATTCTCCACAGAAACTCAAAAATCTTGTGGAAAGTCTTCCAAGAACAGTGAAAGCTGCTATAGCTGTAAAGGGGGTCCAACTACATATTAAAGTCTAGAATGCAATGTTCTTTAAATCCCTGCTGGTGTAATGGTCAGGCATCCCAATACTTTTATTCATATAGTGTAAATCGCTAGGTACCACAGCATTGTCTTTGATTGCGTGCAAATTTAAGGTGTCGCTAGATGGCGCTATAGTTCTTTTAATTTAATTTTTTTTCAGTTTTTAGATTCGTGAGAAAAGTCTGGACATGGAAAATTTCAAGAAAATAAAGAAGGACATTAATTAATTTTATTTTATTTATTTTTCCATAAATTGCATAAATCCTTTTTTCAAACCTTTTTAATGCATTGTATAACAATGCATTAAAAAAACAAAAAAACAAAAATTGTTTTTTGTAAACAAAAAAAAATGATTACATTGCACATCTCTGTCCTGTGGCTGCAATATTTGCACAATCATATTTATTGCTGTCTACCTCTGTTCTGGATTTTGCACGTGTAACTTCTGTTCTGCATTTTGTACACCCAACTCTCTGCTGCTAGAATACAGTACTGTCAAAATACTGTATTCATCCAGACTGCCGCCATTGTCTTGTCCAGATGTGATTTTTTTTCTCACACACTCTTTCGTCCTCCCTGTTGGTCTTTTGGTGTTCTGTTTTGTGCTTGTGTTGCACCGTGGTCCTGGAGGCATGTTGTTTTGTGTCACTGTGTACTGTGTATGGTCGAAATGACTATAAAACCAATTTGACTTGACAACTTGATTATATCATAGAATGAACGTTCGTATTAGAATTCGCAATGTATGAAATAAGCTCAACTATTTCATTAAAAAAAATATTTTGTAAAACCGTGTAGAGAACAGGCCATTCCAGCTTCCAGTTTTAACAGGTTTGGGTAACTGATGTCTTCCCACTAAACTAGCACTCCTTCCCACAAAAGTATATATATGTGTATGTGTGTGTGTGTGTGTGTGTGTGTGTGTGTGTGTAAATATATATTCTATATTTATATTTTTGCATTATTTGTAAGTTTTTTATTTCTATAGGTTATACTGCTTCTATTTCTTTTGTGCTGTACAAAGCAAATTTCCAACTTGTGGAACTAATAAAGATTATCTTATTTTATCTTGTAAACTCCCAATCTGGCAACACTGTGTGTGGGATATGTGTAGTTTTGATTCAGTCCTGCGCTGCATTACTGACTGAAACTATCAGTATTTAAACACAAATCGTAATAAGGAAGTTCTTTGGGTATTCGGTGCTCTTCACTACATTTTTGGGTGAGCACAGATATAAGCGGCAGAAATGCTTTAGTGGTTAATAGGTTAAAAGCTCCTGCTCAGTGAAGCTGCATCTCCCTTTAATCAAACTTTTATCACAGAAGACTGTCAAACGAGATCCATGACCACGTGTACCAGAGTGTAATCTAGAATGGTATGTTTCTTTGACCTGTGTTTTTGCTTATTAATATCAGGTTGTAAACATTATCATTATAACATAAACTGGACCGCATGAAAGGTACACAGAGTTTATTAGCTTTTATGCTAACAGTTTTAAAACAAGCCCTTTTTGGGCATTTTACGTGTTTTTATGAAACCTTAAGCTTTACATGATTTTCTTTAGTTGGTATGTGTGTGAATGTGTGCCAGCTTAAATGTACAGCATGTAATTTCATGTCAGGAGGACATAGTGAAAGGCAGGATAGATAGTAAGAAGGACAGCTAATATTTAGCCTCAGTTAACAGTGGCTAGTCTGATGTGTTGCATTCATTCTGGTGTAGTGTTATGTGGCTTGGTGTTACAGCAAAAATAACATGGAAAAGAAGGCAGACAAGACATTATCACTTGTTTAAACAGAGTATTTAGGTAAATTGTTCAGTTTGTGAATGTGTTTATTGGTTCGTTGGAAAAGCACAGTGATGAAATCAGTCCTCAGACACTAAAGTGATCAAAGAGGCAGAAGAAGAAGAATATATTTCGGCTCTTTATATAGTGATGTATTGCCTAATTCGATCAGAAAGTTGTTGTTTTGAATCCCAGGACTCCTAGTACCACCACTGAGACACCATCCGCATACACACACTGCTCCCAGGGCACTGTGTTCCTGGCTGCTCGCTGCTTCAGTTGGTGAATGGGTTCAATACAAAGGAAGAATTCTGAGCTGTTCACACTGTGTTGTGGTGTGGTCACATATGACAAATGGTCACTTTACTTTGAATATCTTGTATATATTGTACATTTAAACTTTATCCGATTCCTGTTCATCATTGAAACAAGAGCATGCATTGAGAAAAACTAGGTAAAGCCCAGGTGCTAGATTTTGTAACAACGTATACCAAGCCTGTCACATACATATAGTATTGTATAAAACTGGATTAGATATGAGATTACCTGTCGTGACTGAGCCCAGTTGCCCACAAGGACAGAGTTGCCCACACTACAGTTACTTCTGTGAAAGAATGACTCAAGTAGAATTAAATTACCTTTCCTAAATCAGCTTAAGTAAATGTACAAAACTATCCAGCTTCTCTGTGCTGAAGAAGTGTAGTTTGTTAGGTGGTGGTGTTCTTATTTAGTGGACTTTTTATCTGAAATAAATGATAAACCTCAGAAGTGTAACAAAGCAGTGCAGATTCTCTTACCAACATAACAGAACAAAATTAAAAGAGAATGAGGAACTATATGTTAAGTAAAATATTACTGAGTCCAAAGAATATTAATTTTAATATAAATTTCCTCAGAAATATAGTCGATTTGAAGTGAATGTATTCTGACTTGAGAAAGCACAAACACAAAGGAAAGCACAGAAATCTTCAAGGTTCAAGGTTTACTTGTATAATGTTCAAACCTGTTTCACTGTCTTGGAAAATCTATATGTTTTAAATGTACCGCAGTTATTATGTATGATCTTATTAAAAGTAGAACAGCATTTCAGAAGAATACATCATGTTCGGAATCAGAAGAATAAAAATGTAAAAACTGTTCAGGTGAGCAGTGTTTTTCCCACATATACTTCAATATAAATAACACTACATAAAACCAAAAAGAATAGACATAAATTGCATTATACAGTAAAAGGTGATTTTAGGTACAGTATATCAATATGTTCCTTGTGGAAGCCCAGTATTACTTGTATTTTCCGTCAGAAACCTGATTTGACTCAGTCAGTTTTTCATTAAATTAAATCAGGAGCTGCTGATGGAGTTTCACAAATCCAAACAACGGCTGGAGGAACCGAAAAGGAATCTGGAACCGAACCTGTGTTCTCCTCACCAGCTCACGCAATAGCAACTACTTTTTTACAAACAAAACAAATCTTGATACTTTTGATTGCTTTCTTGTTTGTTTGCTTTTATTTTAATATTAACTTTGCTGGCAGAAAGACACTGTCACATGCTGAGAAAAATGGCTTAAACAGTTTGCGTAAGTGCCTAAGACTTTTGCAGTGTATATATATATATATATATAGAGATAACATACATAAATGTGTATGTTGATATTGGAAGTGCTGTTCCAATATCTCTGTTCCAATACACATGGTTTCTGACGCTGTAATGTATTGTTAAATTTCAGCCAGTGTTTAATAACTTCCTTTCTTTAACAGAACTTCATGTAGATTTAGTGTTCCACCTTTAGATTATTCAGCAGGTTCCCAGTTACCTTGTCAGTAGTAGTTAATGTAGGAGGATCAACACGTTTCTGTTCCTTTTTCTGGTATCGGCTAACGCTGTTGTATGGAGAGAATCGGAGCATATTTCTTTTGCCTGTGTGTGTTTCTCATTAAGGCCTGAGCTGTTTGAGAGTGAACTTTACACACAGGGGTCATGGTTCGAGTTCCAGTGAAGATGACTAATACCTCCTTAGAAAGAAGCACATAAGCCTGGCTCATGTGAACGTGATGAGTTCTGTATACATCTTTGACACGCTTTTTAATATTGCACCACGTTTCAAACTTTCTACACTTTTACATTCAGTGTTTTTAGATCTCCAGAATAGAAAAGTCTATTTCTGTAAAACTGCTTGTCCTCATACATTATGATAATACTTTATTAGTACCTGAAGGGAAGATTTATCTGACATACTGGTTTCCTTTTTTTTCCCTTCCCCTTTTAGGCATGTGGCCTTTCTCCAGGGCTCACCTTAACCGGTCGTTATTGTAAATGGAGCTGCCTTGCACTTGCCCTCATTGCCGTGTCTATTGGTACACATAACCTGGCATGCTATTACACCTGAGCCTGGTGAGAAGGAGGAAAGGAGGCAGGGAATGATTGTGAGATCAAGGACACCCATGTGATATGTTCACCACCAGGGGTCAGTATTCAGCCGAGATTTGTTCCCAAAAACCTGCATCAAAACATGTTGCTCTTCTCTTTTTGGAGTTGAGCCAGAGCACATTTTAGCTTTTTTCTATTCTTAATCAAAAAGTCCTTAGTGTGAAAAAAAGGTTGTCCCTTAGAAAAAATGCAGATCTGCAATTTTGCTTGTGTTCACTTTATGAAGCCGGAGTGACACAAATGTTTTTGCCTAAATATGACATTTTCTGAGGCTGTGTGAGCACAACAATACTTGAATATGTCATTATCTACAAAAATGTAGTGCACAGATTCTATTTCTTAAGTTTAGCATATTAGGGAAAGCAAGATATAAAATGTGCTCTAAAATTTGCACAGGCCACATTTTCTGTTGTAGATTCAGTGAATAAACAGAAATTGTGCATTAAAATGTGCAAAAGAGTATGTATGTGTATGTATTTTCACTTATAATCAAAGCATTTAATTTGACCAGGGGCACCACACATTTTAATTGCATTGCTTTTGATCAGGTGTTGGCAGAACGGAAGTAGAGACTGACTTGAAGGTACTGCCTGTTGGTCTGAGTATAAAATTAAGCACTTTTATGACCAAATTACTTAGTCTGTCTTAAAATACTTGATCTCATTTAATGCCAATTTAGTGCCGACACAGTTTGTAGTCTGTGAACCAGTAGGCAAAATCTAGACTCTAGGTTACATTCTGTAAACGTGCTATGAATGTCAGCCCTTCCTGATTAACTGATGCAGTCAGTAAAATATACCCAATTCTAGCACCTCTCTTTCATTTCTAGTTCAAACCACATCCCCTTTCTATCTGTAATTAAAATGATGGCGTTGTTCATAAATTGAAATTAAGGTATCGATATTGGTATTAGTATTTTTTTTAAAAAACTATTCCTAAGTGTCAATAATAGCTGCAAGAATAGTGCATCGGCACATTTGACCTTATCTCCCTAATCAGCTAGCGAGCTGTTCAGAGCGAATGCTGTTTGTGATCAAGGCTTGTGCTGCTAGTTCATTCATTTGTTGTTGTTCATGTTGCACACAGACACTATTGATTTGGATGCACACATGCAGGTTATTTCAGGGCAGAAGTTTGGTGTTACAAACATGAACATGAGTTAAAAAGGAAAAATATCCATGAACATTAAGGCTTGTAAGAGGTTTGAACACAACCTGTTATAGCTCTTGTAGAAGGGTCTGAAGAAGTTACTGCTACCCAAGTTCAGTATGTATTTTGGCATGTGTCTTACTATATTATGGTCTGAGTAGTTTGTTTCAGCAGACAAATTTGAAGTATAAGGTCTTTTCTTTGATGTGGTTTTACTTATTTTTAATCAGAATTGTATTTAAGTATTTAATATTTAACTAAGTATATCTTTGTGTGTGTGTATATAC
>JBBJLS010072056.1:0-10650 GCA_037577275.1 Bryconaethiops microstoma
TTTGAAGAAACAGTGGAGTCTGACTGACACTGATCATTATATCTATGCCACAGTGTGAGTCTGTCTGACTTCACACTTGATCGGTGTCTGAGGTTTAATAAAAACTGCATGCAAGTCTATTGCAAATCTAATAATCCTCATAATTTAAAAGTTGATGTGATTGAAAAAAACTGAAAGCAGATGTGAAATCAGCATGAAAAAAATGGTTTAGAAAAGTCCGTCGTGGTTTCTGATGATTACAAAAAAAAATTTTTTTTGTTGACCTGTATTATAAGTGAGTTTTTGGAAGATGCCAGGTCTAATGCAATCACCATAAACAAAATGTTCCTCCCAGTGGCTATCTCCGGAGAACCGAGCAGCATCTGCCCACTCTCCAGACTCGACATGGTATTTTCCCGCTCCATAGATACACGCTGTGTCCCCCACCGCGGGGAGGCTGCTATCTGTTTTTGACAAGAAGCTTCCAAGCTGTGTGCTCGCCTTGAAATGACCATCCCTGAAAATGCCGTGACCGTTTTAGAATCACGAAACCTAAAGATAACTACGAAAAACGTAAGAGCTTCATTTTCTCCCAGTGGGAAAAGAGTTTTAGTCAGGCAAAAGAATAAAAATGCATTTTCTTGGCTGTTTCCAAGGAAATGGTGGAGGAATAAAAAATACAAAAGAAAACAGGTACAAAATCAACACATGCGACAATAAGGATTTGTTCTGGACTTCAGAGTGAATCCATCCCGTCATACCTTCAGCCACGAACAATGAGGCGAAATTATTCATGAATTTGAATTAGAGTGTGACATAAGACAGCATGTTTCATCACAATTACCAGCAGGTGTAATGAGGTAAAAATAATAATACACATAATTTGTTAGGACAACTAATGACAGCTGTCATGACTATATATATATATATATATATTATATGTCAATATGATAAAGTAGGGTTCAAGTGTTGCTCAGCTTAGTTTTCTCCACCCTGCATGTGTCATGAGCACAATTATCCTTTGTAAACCACCCACACAACACCCATCAACTGCTGCAAAACTGCCAGCACAAATCAGTGATCATTGTTTGTGGTTTTATTATATCAGAAGCTCCAATTTCACACGCTGATCTATTTTACCTGGACCAGTGTGGACACACACACACAACAAACAGATCATCCGTTAGAAATTACACTATTACCTAATCCTTCATAGTTAAAGGAGGAGAGATGAAAAGCAAGGAATATTGCAGGGATTGGAGGTTTCACAGCGACAAATTTTCCCTGAGAAATGTTTGAAAACATGGAAATACTTAAGGAACACACGAATATTGTGTGAGTAGAAACAAGGTAAAGTGATTCGCTGCAGGAACAGTAAAAAAGCGAGGTGAAGAGGTTTTGTGGATGAGGGTTGGGTTAAGGGCCCAGTTGTTGGCCTGATCGTCGGGAGATTTGCTTTCTGGTATTGCCGCAGCCTTCCACGTAGTCCAAGACCTCGTTTGGACAGGCGGCTCACATCTGATCATTCAGCAGAGCTGATGGACGGATTTTCCGCTGTCTGAATGACAAAAGGACACATTAAATATGCTTGGATTCGACGACCTTGGGACATGTGACTCAGTTGGACCAATTTTCTGGATTTCTTGTGGGATTTTTTTTGTCATTCTGGAGTGATGGTTCTTGAAGCCAGAATAAGAAAGTCTTATATCCCAGCTCAAACACAGAGAGCTGAAGCTCTGACAGACATTTTAGGAAACACATTTACTGTGTGTGCTGTGGTTTTACAGATTTTATCTTAAAGACTCAGAATATTAATGGTGGAGCTTGTTAGCCTGTCAGCTTATACTATCTGTTGACCAGGTTACTCAGAGGTCATGTTCTGCTCATGTTCTCATTCAATTTTCTGCCACTTATCTGAGACGGGGTTAAAATGGTAACTCCACTTTTCCCCTCACTCATTAACAAGACCCAGAAATACCCAAACTCCTTGACCTGAGACCTGAGACCTGACCTCACTCCCAGCCGTCGTTTTCCAGCACAGAACCAAGACCACGTACTTGCTGATCCTCATCCCATGCTCATTTGAAATGGACCACTGGAGGCTGGGGGGGTTGGAGTGGTTATGGCGCTAATCGGGGGACAATAGGACAACCCTTAGCTCCCCTGATCAACAGAACTTATCTTGATCACCCATTCTCTGAGTCAACAAAAATACTGTCAGTTACCCCCTAGATCTCATCTCGAGCACCATGAAGGCCAGAAACTCCTCTGAGTTCGGGAGCGGATGGGATTTTGATGTGAATAAACTGGGGAGAAACGTTTGTTACATTTCAGATTAATGCAACTGCACTTACACACATCCATACTGAAGCACTTGTTACCCCCCCACACACACACACACATGGTGGACCTCTGTTTAAAAGTCTACTCATATTAGTGAGTAGCTCCACCGAAGCATGGTGGGTAAAATGATGGTTAGACAGTAAAGTGGTACTGAATACAGTAATTCCTGCATCTGTGTGTGGGTGTGATCGTGTGCTGTAATTATGCAGTGCCAGAAACGGCACTTAATAATGAGGGCAATTAAACAAGCAAGATATGTAGCAAACGAGAAACAGCTTCAACTCGCACTTCATTCCACAATCGCCTATTCATTCCACAAACTCACACCCTCCTGGGTCAAAAAATCTAAATCATTTCACAAAAGGAGGCGTTTAAGAGCGTCCTAAAGATTTCATCACTGTCAAGTAGGGCTGCAACTATCGAATATTTTCGTAATAGAGTATTCTCTTGATTTTTTTTTTTAACGATTAATCGAGTAATCGGATAAATCATACTTTTGCGTTTTTAAATAACTATATCAATAGTGTGAAAGGCCTCTTAAAACGAGCACGAACCACGGGGCAAGCACTCAGCCACTTCAAGCTCCACAGGCTGACAGATCTCCAGGAGACCTCTCCAACGGGACCAAGCATGAAGCTCTCCTCTCTGGGGAACCAGAGTAATGGGCACACACATCGAATTACTCGAGTTACTCGAATAATTATTTCAGCCCTACTGTCAAGTGAAACAAGTATTCAGTTATTTAATGTACTTCCCCTGTATATATTCAGCTCAGATTTATGTATGTAAATGTCCTTGATTCTCATAAATATAAACAAAATGCAGCTAAAGCAAAGATATAATATTGAAAGGGGGTATAAAAAAAAAAAAAGAATGATTTATGTGCTTGTACGGGTGATGCTGGGGTCAGAATTCTTTATTACCTGCATCTACGAGACCTGTTATGAGAGTCAAACTGCCCCATCCAACCTGCAAAACCTATTAATAAATGTTAATAAATGACCCAAACCTGACCCAATGTTTCTGTAAGTTATTTCTAACTTAGTTGGAAGTGACTTATATTGATTCTACGAAATGAATTCTACTAAGTTGACTCAAATCAGGCTGATGGGACCCAGACGTCACTTTTGTATGGCAAAGCTGTTGTTGGCAGTTACAACAGTAATTAAAGTCGTTTTATTTTTGCAGAATTGCGGTTCAGTTATGGTCCATTCCACTTTACAAACTAGTTCCCCAAAGGTTATGGGAGACTTTCAGATGGATTCAAATTTAAGGCAATACAACCAGCTTCACTTTTTTAGAAATCTATAGATTTATTGACTGTGTGTTACTGTCTTATTGTTTATCTACTATTTTTTCTCAATTGATGTGATTAAATTCTCCAATGTCTCCCAGAGCGTCTCCTTCGATGGAGTGTAATGCTCTAGTATTGTTTGTAGAGGAGCAGCCTCAGATCGTGATGCTCCCTGCTTCTTACTTCCCTGTGGATGTGGAGTTCTTCTGATCAGCCCCTCTTTCTCCAAACTAACAAACTGAATTGCTGCCAAACAGAAGTTTGGTGCTACAGAGCAGGTCTAATTGATCTTAAAAAGTTTAGACTCATCTCTGAGCATCTTCTGCAGAGGAGTTTAACATGCAGGAACAGATATGATGGTGGTGATATTTCATAGCTAATTGTTCTCTGTGTATCTGCTGTTCTTGCTTCTCTAATGAGAACCCATAGATCTGGGTTGCCAGCACCGTTTAAAAAAATTAAAACCCATGCAGAAACCAGACAAGTGCTTAGTCATATCAATTGAGCAATGAAAAACTAAACAAACCAATGAAACTCTACATAAATAGTCTCATGGAAAATATACAAACCCTGATCCAATGGTGAACACGAATTCTCTAAACTCTCTCTAAGAGAAAATGTGCAAGTGGTATCCCAGATAACACCCTGTTATTTATTCAACACTGAATTATGGTAAAATGCATTGATTTATGGTGAGTGTTGAAATATCAACGTTGAAACTAAAACAATTTTTGGTCAGATTTTCAATACTGAACATTCGATGGCAACAAAACCTTAATTCAACATTGATATAGTGATTTTTTTCCAACACTGAAAATAAGATTCTGAATCAACACTGATATTACTGAAAATATCCAACATTGACAGCACCTTTGCCAAACAAGTGTTGAAACAACGTTGAATCCTTGTTGAATCCATCCACAAATGGTAAATTTTTTCACGTTGAATAGATGGCCTTCTCAAGACACTGAAGATCCTCTTTGTCTGATATGGAATAAATGTCATTTGAACGAATGTGTGCTATCTGGGATTTACTACGATGCGTAATTTACTCCGATGGCAGATTTCCAAGCTTCCTTTCACGAGTGTTTGAGCCCTTCCACCAGGTTCATTTCTGTACAGTGCACACCTTCAGGGGAGCCACTTTGAGTGGCGTAGAGACACACACTGCGGCACACCTGACATAATACTGCAGATGTTTCGGTGAAAACACAGCCACACTAAAAAAAAACAACAACATAAACTTAAAAATAACACGTTTTAGTGCATTTCACAGCAAAAAAATAATGTTTCGTCATTCTGTAAAGGCTCATTGTTGGCATCGAGCATATTTCAGAAAAACTTCCTTCTTGTTGATGTACTATTAGAGACTGTAGCTCATCTGATGATGCCCAGCATGTGTTAACTGTCCTGTAGCCCTGGGGTGCACAACACGCAGCCTGCAGGCAAGACATGGCCCGGTAGCACTCTTTATCTGGCCCGCCAAAGAAGGTACCAAGTACAAAATGACGGATTTTTACAATAAATATAGCAGTCATAGCCAATTGGATGCTGACTCCTAGTGATCACTTTGAACATTTGAATCATTGCCCTACCCACAATCACCCCCGACAGTCCTTAGCTTCATACTTTCCTTTGATAGTCCACCTCTGAAAATCAGAGCATCATAGAACCCAAAGAGGAAAGCTAAAAATTCCCTTTATCAGACGGGTAAGTGTGTCTTTGTCAAAGCCAAGTGTGAGTAGAAATTCTGATGTTGAACCTAAAGCGGACATCCAAGTGTGTTTTATCAAAGAAATCATTGTGTTCTCTCATGCGTGGTGGGTTTGGAATGCGTGCCTGTGGCCAAAGAAATACAATTCAAGAAGGTGCTGTGAAAAAATAATATCCAAAGCGCAGTGATCTCCAAGGTGAGGACAGACATCAAGAGATCGAAACACTTCAAAAACAGCTGCCGAACAAAGTGTGTCTGAAGAGAACCAAAAGCAGTCCATTGCATGGACCAGTGCTAGATACAGGATTGTCAAATGTGTAGCAAAATCTGCTCAATGGAGGATTTGTGAAATACTGTACAATGGATGTATGCAATGCGCTGTGTTCTGAGGCCAAAGATCACATTAGCCTTTCGAGAAAAAACATGAGTGGCATGTTTTTGACATGTCCAATAATTCATACTATCAGATTAATGGCAAAACACATGACATTGCAAGTTTTTCTGTTGCTTTGGAGGAAAGCCTGGGCAATACCAACACAACTCTGAAGCATGTTGTGTTCATCCAAATCTTAGTAGTAGTGTCCTTGTCTGGTAGACTAACTGGATATTTTGAGTGCATTCATGGACTTTGCAGTACAGCTGAGACAGTGCTGTTCTGTAGGAAGTCACTTCAAAGAGTTAATGTGCAAGATCCATGAATCACAGTCTTTTCTGCATGACGTCAGTGCACTTTCTGGGGATCTTCTGCCTCACTCAGAGGTGAGTGGAGCCAAGCTGTGGCTCTACTGGACCCATCTAAACCTTACAGGCACACGTACATGTGCAAAAAGTGTATCTGATACACTCCTAGCAGCACTGCAGACACCATAATGCAAGTGTTTGTAATCAAGTGGCCAAAAAGTGCAATCACGAGGTGGATGTTTCTAATAAAGTGGCCATAAAAACACAATCAGTGAGTGGAAGCAGAAGGTAGGCGTTTCTAATAAAGTGGTCAGTAAGTGGGAGCACAGAGTAATGTGTCTAGTAGGTGAAATAAAATCAAGATGTTTCTGCAGCAGAGAGGAAAGGACACTCTGGCCTTTTTAACAACCTTAGCTAGACACCTAAATGATCTCGAAACGGAACTGCGAGACAAAGACAGTGAAAGGAACAAAATCCAACACATTTTCCAACATGTCAAGAGACCTTTTTCTGACAAGGACTGCAGCCACAGCCCTCACAGCTGGAATTCAACAACAGATTCGGCTGCACTCAGACTACTCGCCTGTCTATTTTCTGAAAATACCAAAAACTGCAGCTGTTAAATTACATATTGAACCTCAGAGCTTTGCAGCAGTGAGGAGTAAAGACAGGGAAAGGACACCCCTAGAGTTTTATCACAGCCTGTAGTTTCTCTTTGCAGATGCTCGGAGGTGGACCTTCACGTCTGAAAGCACATGCATATGGAAACAAATGCTTTCTTTAATGAAGTCAAATCAATCTCCACCGCCAACAAGACTGACAGATGAGAACCTGCAAGAGGTGCTCAGACTTGTGTCCGCCTAACTGGAGCCAGACATTAATCAGTTGGTGTCAGAGATTCAATGCGATTTCTCTGACTGACCGACAAATTTCTCACAAAAGTCTGACGTTGTGTTATATTATGCACATAATATTACACATTATGTAGCACATAAAATTTTTTTTAAAAAATCTGTAAAGTTGCATTGTCAAAAGGCTTTTTTGGTGTGGGCGTCTATGTGAATCCCACCGTTCTTATAATACTAATAATTTTTATTTATATAATGCCTTACTCAGACTCAAGGCTCGCTTTGGACTTCACCTTCTACAGAGGGACCATCGCGCGTGTCCTGACTAGCCGTATCATAGTCTTGCCCCAAGCAGTCCATGCTGCCCCTCCCACACTGAACGGTCTACTCCACACCCTGCCCTGCACTACATAATGTTTTCACAGCTACTGTAAGAGTAAATGTTTACATTTTACATTCAAGCCTACCTGAACACTGCCCACACTCTGCAATACTTACACAAATTGTTACACTTACACAATGATAAATTGATAACTTCTTTACAACACAGGTACTCTCTCCAGTACATTTGAACTGTTTATCCTCTGTCCTTATTGTCTTTAGTCTTGTATATTACAATATACTATTAATGCTGGGCAATGATTACATTTTTTAATTGCGATTAATTGCATATTTTTCTGCCATTAATTGCAATTAATTGCATTGTTATATGCAAAATTGAATAATTAATTCAAAAGTAGTGTATTGCGCACTTTTATTTTAGAGGTGCTGCTATATGAACAAAAGTGCAATAACATTTGGTTTGCAAACACTTTAAATAAATAACGAGCTTTTTAACAGCAGTGTTCCCTTTAACAGTTTATTATAGAAAAACAAGTTACTCTCAGAGTCCAGAGCATTATAACAGCTGCAAAGGGGACCAACTCCATATGAAACTCTGTGTATCTGAATGCAGTGTCATTAAAGTCCATGTTGGTGTAATGGTCAGTCGTCCCATTACTTTTGTCCATATAGTGTATGATGACTTGTGGACATTTGTATTGTCCATCATAAGAATTTACAAGTTTTTAGACAGACATTTCTTCTGAAATCAAGAATATCATGGGGAATCTGTCCTCTCTTTGCTGCTGTACTCTTCTGGGAAGACTTTACACTATAGTTGGAACATTGCTGTGAGGATTTGATCGTGTTCAACCATAAAAGTGGGTACTGATGTAGGATGAATTGCTCTGGAACATGGGGGGCTGGAACCATTATAGCAGCTGCAAAGGGGAGACCAACTCTATATTGAAGTCTATGTATCTGAATGCAGTGTCATGCTGCATGCTGCAAGTGTTGCTTTGACGCATGTCAAGTTCCTGATGGACTATCAGATGTATAAAAGTATAAATATAAACTCTGAGTGTAAAGAAGGCAGTGTATCAACTGTAATCCTGAATCTCCATTAACATGCTGTCTTTAATGGAAAGAAGTCAGGTAACGCAACTATGTAACACTAGGCACTGAAGGCTGGGTCAGCGTAAATGAGTAAAGTAAGTTTAATCAGACAGGTGGCAGGACCATGGAGAACTTTAAAGGTAACGAGAAGCAGCTTAAACTGAATAGGGGATGATGTGAATAGCCAGTGAAGTTTGTGGAGAAGTCGGAGGAGATGTTTTCAGGAACAGCAGAGTTTTGAAGAAATTCTCCTTCCTCTTCTCTAGCTGTTCACCAGCAGTCAGTTTCTGAATACAAAGCTGCTCTCGGGTGAATATTTTTGGGTGCGTGACCCTTCTAAAGCCAGCAGTGATACTGATGCAGTGTCTGATACACTCATAGCAGAACCCCACACACACACACACACACACACACACACACACACACACACACACACACACACTACCATGACTGCTACTGTGTGCAGAGAAATGTCCTTTACCCAAATAATATCTGGACTGCAGCCTCCCAGTCAGAAACTGACCAGCGATGAACAGGTTAGAGAGAGTTTGATAAACTGTGAAGATGGGCAGATGGACTACAGTACACCTGTAGAGTGGAGGTGTTTCTAATAAAGTGGCCGGTGAGTGGAAGCACAGGGTGGTGAGAGGACACGGTACTCAAAATAAAGAACCTTTAAGACCATAAGGAAGAACCACCACCAAGACGCCACCACCAAAAGAGAACCCCTAAGAACACAAGAGCCACTGTGAGAAACTACGACTCAAAAGGAGAATCTCCCTAGGAACATCAGGAAGAATCGCTGAGAAGAACGATTCAGACTGAGAAACTCCCTACGAGCCCAAAGAAGCAACATAAGGCACCGAGTACAGAACACATCCTGCTGTGGAACAAAGAACCCTTTAAGAGCAGGAGGAAGAACCTCTAAACGGAACCAAGACTCAAAAGGAGAAACGTCCTAAGAACATCAAGAACCACTGAGAAGAACAAATACTCATAAGGAGAAATTCCTTAGGAGCATGAAGAAGAATCATTGCGAGGAACCGTGACTTAAAAGGAAAGAATGCCGAAGGACATCAAGAACCAGTGAGAAGAACCAAGACTCAAAAGGATAAACCCCATTAGAACATCAGGAAGAGCCACAGAGAAGAACTAAAACTCAAAAGGCGAACTCCTAACAACTCCCTCAAACAATCGGTAAGAGGAACGTGGTAAGGAACCCATCCTGCTTTTGACAGCAAAACCAGAAAGTTCTCCGTTAATCAATAACCTCGCATTCGAGCGATTCTAAAATCTCACAGCCGTAATTAAAGGCACACGGGACGTAAGTTTCGGTTCCCTAATGCGCGGCGAAGCACAAATCTGCTACAGGGAGCAAATAAATTGGTCCAGAATGAATTGAGAAGAGTCCCCACAGCCCGCGTCTCAGCATGAAAGAGCAGTTTAGCTGTCACAAATCCCGAACAGCGGCGCCACGGATCTAACGGAAATCACAATCCAAACAGCAGCTGATGTCAAACACGCCTGCCGAGTCTAAATTATAGAAAAGAAAAAAGAGGAAAAAATAAAAACAAAAAAAGAAACAATTCCTCTCGCCGAATGGTGGAACATTAACGCCACGGCGGCGGAATGCAGCAATATCAAGCGCCCGCAAAGTGGAAGCCAATTAGATCGCAGACTCAAATGTGGCTGAATGTTTCATCTCAAAGTGATTAGCTGTGAAGCGTGAGGGAGCAGATTTGAGTATGTACGTGTGTGTGTGTGTGTGTGTGTGTGTGTGTGTGTGTGTGTGTTGGGGGGCGATTGAAGGTTTCATTCCCAGCAGTGTGTCTGATGGAGTGAATCCAGTGAAGAGGGAGATCCCAGAGCTAATAAACCAGCCCCTACACACACACACACACACACACACACACACACACACACACACACACATTAGAATAGCATCAGGGGAGCAGAGTAATTGAAAAAAGCAAAGTGGATTGCACACTCCGATTCTGCTTGCAACAGTGACTGCTGTTAACACACCTGGCACTCACACACACGCACACACTCACACATGGGATAACAAGTAAATGTGCATACACACGAAACGTTGTATAGCACCTGTCAGTCCCAACATTAAAACCTCCTGCCTAATATTGTGAGGGTTCCACAAGAACCGCTGAAGGTCTGTGGTTCTGCACCAGGAGGTCCTTTAAGTCCAGAAAGCCGTGAGGTGGTTCCTCCACGGATCAGATTGTCCCACAGAAAGTGACCATTCTGTCACACGTGAACACGCCACAGCACACAGTGTGAACAGCACGAAATTCTTTCTCTGCATTTAACCCATTCACCAAGTGAAGCAGGGGGCAGCA
>JBBJLS010072057.1:0-10649 GCA_037577275.1 Bryconaethiops microstoma
ATTCACCAAGTGAAGCAGCGGGCAGCCAGGAACACAGCACCCGGGGAGCAGTGTGTGGGGACGGTACCTTGCTCAAGTGTACCTCAGTGGTGCCACTGGTAGTCCTGGGATTTGAACCCATGACCATCCGATTGCATGGGCAACTCTCTAACCAGCAGACCACCAGCTGCCCAATATCTACCCTTTCTACCTACTCTTTCAGGCGTCCCTCGGTCTTGTTTTTTTGGGGGGGTTTTTGCTGTCATTTTAAAGCTCATAGTTTTGCCATGAGTCACAAAAGCGGGCTGTGAGCTATTATTCAAAATGCTGGAAATTAAAACACTCTTCTTGTTATTCAAGATTATCAGAGATGTGTGTGATAAGCTAGAGCCCACGGCCGTGTATGAGGAGAACGTATGACTGTTGTTGGACCTTCATGTATTTTCCCATGACTAGATCAGTTCAACTCAAACCAGAAACTGTTGGTACTGAACACAATAAACTGATAACACAGTTCATACACTAAAATAGCTTGAATAAACAGCTTAATCAGTAAAGTCAAGTTTGTTTATATAGTCCATTATCATACACAAAGGTTACTCAATGTGCTTTACAGGAATAGAAGAAAAATATTAAGCATAAAAATAGTAGGAAGTAAAAAAAAAAAGAAAGAAAGAAAAGAAAATAATAAAAGGAAAGAATAAAATAAATAAAAGAAAATGAGAAAATCAATTCAAGAAGATTAAAAGTGCAATGGAAGTACAGATGTTTAATTACATCTACGCATTTAGACTGATTATAAGTGATTATTATAACTAATATTCTATGAATCACTAGTGTTATATGAATATTATTTGCCTAGCCATTGATCCTTAGTTCCATTTCTTTTTCTAAGAATGTAAATAGTAGAACAACTACTAGTAATTAAAAAATAACTTAAGAGTTTACAGTACACTCATCATGCTCAATGCTGTAATGAAGTAATCCTGTATTGCAGAGTAAAAATGATAAGGGTTAAACTTAATTTTGATTAAACAAAAGCAGTTTTCCAGAAGTGCCAGAAGTGCCAGAAGTGCTGGCCCGATGTGTGGAGTTGGTGCTTTTTGATGGCTGTCACTGACCTCTAGGGGCAGTGAGAATAAATTGAACTTTTTGATAGGTAAGTAGTACCCATTGTTTCCTTATTTCGACCCTAATTTTGTTTTATGTGTCTTTGATAACTGTGTAATTACACATTAATGATGCACACAACAATAATTAATCTATTGGTGATGTAGTCAATGTTAAAGATGGATTACAGTAGTAAAGTTAATGTAATTATGCATGTTTATCAATGTACTTACACCGAATATGAGAAATTACGAGTGTAAAAGTGAAGTTAATATATGTGTAAATACATAATTGCGTGACTGTAATCCATCAGTGAGCACAGCGCCAGTAGTTGCATTGCTTTTATGTGCTAAGGTGTAATTACACAGTTAGTGGGAGCACATTTCACTATAAAAATGTCACCCCTGGCCTGAGTGTGTTTCTGTACATAAACACATTTTATCTAATTAAACTCATGCATTCTGCAAATGAAACATGAGCCTCCTGTGATGTTTGTGCTGCATTTGCTTTTGAATATGCAGTAATTCCTGTGCAGAGGAAAGAATCTGCACATTTGCTAGAGGTGTTTTTGATAAAGAGAAACTGATTGGCTTTGTGTCTGTGTGATGGGGGGGGGGGGTCCGAGTATGGAGGCCCACCACACAACTGATTTGCATTTTACTCAGAGCTGCAGGTGAAATGCATGAAAAGTGGTATGCAAATGATGGTTATTGGTGTTATCAGCAGGGTCAAATCCAGGCCACAGATATAATAAAGCAGTGATTCTCACATTTTCCTAAAGTAATATCACATTGTAGTGCTTCAGTGCATATAACAAAGACTTAATCTACTAAAGAAATGAGCTAAACATGGTGTGTTCAAAAAGAAAATAAAAACACAAACACCATGAGACTCCAGTAAAGTGCATTACATTGTCTTATCAAATCTCAGTTCAGTCCAATTCTGTTCAGTTCAGTTCAATTCAAACAAATCAAACAACCCTTCTATTTATTATACTGCACATTCTCTGTCCCGCTGCTGCTATATTTGCAGAAACCTGTTTATTGCTGTCTACCTCCGTTCTGCATTTTTGCACATGCAGCTCTCTGCTCCTGAATTCAGTATCTGTCATGATACTGTACTCTTTCATACCTGTACTGTAGCAGATGTTTTTCCCACTTTCTGTAACTGCTGAATCATCTCTAGGGCCTATCCCAGGAACTATGGGCGTGAGGCAGGGACTCAACCTGAGTAGTTAATTCAGTACAGTTAATTTCAATTCAATTCAGTTGTGTTGCTGTTTTCTTTCTATTAATGGCCAAACACACTAAAAACAATACTAAATAATTTTCTATTCCTTGCTTCACTCTTACAGTACATTCGGCTCGAAGAAAAACCTTAGGGGCAGCTGGTGATCTAGTGGTTAGGGAATTGCTCCTGCGATCAGAAGGACGTGGGTTAGAGTCCTAGGACTGCTAGTGACACCACTTAGGTACCCTTGAGCAAGTTCCAGACTGAGAGTGATCATTTTAAAAGCAGCTGATTCAGGATAGAAGCCACATGCCGATCTCAGACCGGTGTTTTGCACTGAGAGGTGGAAGAGAATGTGGCCCCGGAGCAGGACTGAGCTGGGGGTCTCTTCAGGGTCCGTGTCTCTTTAATAAGCAGCGTCATCTGAAGCCTGACCTCCGGCCTACGTTTCCCAGGCTGCACCGCGCCGCTTTCGTACGCGCGGACGCGATGGCGGGTCTTTCCACGCGACTCATGTGGGGAGTAAAGTCACTTTAGTGGGGAATTTAGTCTTTATATACTTACCGGCAGGAACGGGGGGCGTGGTGGCGTGGTGGCCGCGGGGACGTGCTGTTGTGTTTTTGGCCCGTGGTGTGTGTGTGTGGAGACTGTAGTTCTACATTTAAAGGTGCAGTTAAAGACTGCAACTCTGTGTACTTGAAACTCCAAAGATCTGCTCCCTTTGATCTTTCTGCTGTAACGGACTGGGACAAGCTGAGTCTGAGCTGCACGTGGATGCACTGTCCGTTCAGAGAGGTTCTGACCTGTGTGTGTGAGAGAGTGTGTGTGAGAGAGTGTGTGTGTGAGAGAGAGAGTGAGTGAGTGAGTGAGTGAAAGAGGGTCTGTGAAAGACCACCATGGCCAAATGTGAAGCTCTCGTGCTGCTCTTGGTACTCTCGTGCTACTACTGTTCCCACTCCCGAGCTGCAAAGCTGAACATCCCCAAAGTGCTGCTACCACTTGCCAGAAGCACGAAGATAAACTTCACACTGGAGGCCACTGAAGGGTGCTACAGATGGTGAGTGGAAGATTGGAGACCCCCCACTAAAACAACAAACAAGCAAACCTTTCCCTCCCTTTCTACTACTTCTAGTTCTTATAGTTGGGTCACTTTAAATCACTTTTTGAGTTTTTACTATACTTCTCATTCATTTATAACGTGTATAATATACTCCTACCTTCTAGTGCTCTAAATTAACACATTTTAAAGCTTAATTACATCCGGTTCTGTTGGCTCCGCCCCTGGGCTGGGTTGCTGTTCTTTAAGGTTGACTTTTTATTTTACACATAAAATCCCCCTAAAGTATAAGAATAGAGCCCCACAGGCTTCAGTTCCTGTACTGATCGATGCAGGATGCTCTGCGAGGAACTTTCAGAAGGTTTCAAAAGCTTTTCTTGTTGTTTCATTATCTTATTGTTACTACTTATTTTAGTTCTTATTCAGTCTTTTATAATTCAGTAGAAGTAAGATGTCCTTTGTACAATCGCCGAGGGAAGTTCCTTCATAAATGAACGTACAGTAAGCACTGAATCAGGGTTACGAGGCTAAACGTGTCTCCGTCCGACTTCTGAAGGTGATGCCTCATTTCCTGTGGTGCTTTGAAAGGGTGGTGCAGGCTGCATGTTGTGATGCCTGCTGTTCCATGCACAGAGAAACAGACCACACAGTACAATAACATGTATTTTGCATATGGACTAATAGACATATAGACATTATAGTTATGTAATATGTAATATTTTTATGTAGTAAAAGTAAATAGATAAAGAAATATAATGAATATAATTCTGACATTTGATTAATGTCAGAATTATATTCATTATATATCATTCTGGAACAAGTGGTGACATTACTGTGTTGTGTGTGCATTATCCATATATGTCATGTACATGTTATACATAATATATTTATGTATAATAAAGATATATGTAAATGAATATAATGTATAATCCTGACCTTTGATAAATTGCAACAGAAAAAAAGAAAAGTGGTGACATATCGCTCTATCTATCTATCTATCTATCTATCTATCTATCTATCTATCTATCTATCTATCTATCTATCTATCTATCTATCTATCTAATTAGTCCCACAAGTGGGAAATTTGCATTGCTACGGCAGAAAGTGGACAGAACAAAGTTGTATGTCATTGTATTAATAGTTTCTCATATTTTTTTTGAAAGTCACCACTTGTTACTTTTTGTCTGTTGCAATTTATCAAATGTCAGAAAAATTAGTGCCCTAGTGCCCTTTCACCCAACTCTATTATACACTTCTTAAGACTTTATGTACACAATAACATTATATAAAAGCTGCAGTTTATGTAAATGTTGATGTAAATGTTCTTAATATTTTCTGTCCTCTCAGTCTTTGGAATTAAATGATAATTTATGCAGAGAGCTCCATCTTCCTGTTCATGGGACAGTCCTAGAGGGACGAGATGGCAGATATGAATTAAATAGAGCTCTTATGTTACCTGCTGTTATTTTATAGGTCTTCAAACCGACCAGAGGTTGCCAGTATCGAGGCTGTGGAAATGGATGAAAACCAGTGTTCTCAGAAAGCTGTGCTTCAGGCCCGCTCCACTCAGCCCTCCAGACTGACCAGTATTATCCTGGCCGAGGACATCGGTGAGTAAAGCTCTTTAGTTTTGTGCTGACTAATAAAAGAATAGTGTTTTGCATAATAAATAAAAAAGTGGTTGAAAACGTGGTGTGCAGAAGCTTTTGACTGTTAGTTCACGAGAGCACATCTGGCCTTCCCCTCTCCCATTGCTCAGCAAAGGAAGCAGGTGTTGGCCTTCACCCCAAGTCTTGATAGCGTCTTAGGTACTGGACACAATTAAATTGGGAGAAAATTGGCAGGGGGGTTTGGGCTAGGCCCCTTACTTCCAGTGAAGGTCAATCTTAATGCTGCAGCAGACCAAGACATTTTGGACAACGCCATGCTTCCAACTTTGCAGACACAGTTTGGGGAAGAACCTTTTCTGTTGACTGTGCTCCAGTGCACAAAGCAAGCTCCATAAAGACTTTGCTGGATGAGTTTAGTGTGGAAGAACTTGACTGGCCCACACAGAGGCCTGACCTCAACTCCATCCAACACCTATGAGATGAACTGGAACCGAGATTGTGAGCCAGACCTTCTCGTCCAACATCAGTGTCTGACCTCAAATACTCTACAGAATGAATGGACACGAATTCCCACAGAAACTCCAAAATCTTTTGTAAAGCCTTCCAAGATGAGTGGAATCTCTTATATCTGCAAAGGGGGATCAGCTCTATATTAAAATCTATGAATTTGAATGTGGCGCCATTAAAAGTCCCTGTTGGTGTAATGGTCCCAATACCTTAGTCCATGTAGTGTGTATCCTTTGAAAATGAGCTCGTTTCTGCTGGCTGTTTGTGCAGTGACGGGGCAGGTGCTGCGCTGTGATGCCATAGTGGACATTATCAGTGAGATCCAGATTGTTTCCACCACACGGGAACTCCACCTGGAGGATTCTCCTCTGGAACTGAAGATCCATGCCCTGGACTCGGAAGGTGAGTACAGCGGCTCAGCACAGTCGAGGTTAACGGACTTGTACAATTCATTGTGAAGATTATTGTTCACTACAAAAATAGACATAAGCCGTTCCACAGTGAATGTCAGTCACACCAAAAATGTGGCCAAAGAGTGTTTTCATTTATTGACAAGACAGAGAGATGCATTATTAAAAGAAAAACAACGGCAAAAAGCAAAGCCTTCAGGGTAATGAGTTTAGGAGTGTTTGCATTGCTTTTGTGTCCTGGTGTGTTCGTGGCTAAAGCTGTAATTCTCCGCAGCAGCAGGCTCAGGGCAGAGGTTTGTGTAGAATTGTTTGCACTAATCCTCATTGCTTTCAGATTTTTTTTTTTTTAAGGCTGCTGATGAGTTTACCTATTCTATAATAAAGACTCTTGCTTAACTAGTCTTTCTTGTGTGTCAACTCATACCTGAGCCAAGTACACTTGGCACTGGATGCACATACATCTGTATGTTTATCAGTTTGTTGTTTATACGACCGAGTGGCCTCTGTACAGCGCTGCCACTGGCCTGTCTGTTACAGCAAATTCAGTTACAGTCCTGAACAGCTGTTGGTTTAATAGGTGGATATGTGTGCACAGAAAACAGTGTATTCAAAAATGCTGTTCTTGCATCTGTTTCCATTATGCACACTCTTTAATTTGCGTGTTCCGTCCTGCATGTAGAAAACAAAGCAGCACCGGTACAGAAAAGGGGTGAAACATCTCTGAATGAATGGGAAATTTCCACACTACCACAATTTTGTAAATATTTTTTAAATAGACAGTAATAATACACCAATAGACAGTAACAATACACCAAAGAGAGTGTGTGTCTGTGTGTATGTGTATATATTTATATGTACAGGGTGTCCTCAGGTTACACAGCCTCGACATACGAGTTTATTACACTCACTCCCATAAAACCTTTTTAAAAACTGAGACGTGAATGTTTTGGCTTATGGATTTAGTGTCGTACTTACAGACTTCGTGGGCGAACTAGTTTGGTTGCGTGCGGGTGAAGTATACGCAGTAAAGTGGCGTATGAGTGAGGGAGATTTCCTTTTTCTTTTTCTGTGGCTTAGTTGTGTTTTTATGATTTTACAAGTGTGTTAGGATCAGTAAGAGGCTTAGGCCTCTTACTGTTCACACACACACATGCATATACATACATAATATATATAGTATATATTTATTTTGGTGCATTATAACTATAATATTTCAGATTCAGTGCAGTTGATTTGTCACCTTTTGGTCTACAACCTTCTGTATTTTTGCCCCACTGGAACATAACTGATGTTCAATTAAAAGGTTCACTGTGTTTGTGCAGGAAATACGTTCAGTACATTGGCTGGACTTGTGTTTGACTGGAGCTTGGTGAAGGGGACAGAGGTGGCCTCCTACCCTGATTCCTACAACTCACTACGGTACAGACAGACTGCTTTCTTTTTCACTCTACATGTTTGTCCAATGCTTTATTTAGCTGCCCTTGTTTTTAGATTGGCATTTGATTTGTCTGCAAGTTGAAAAGTTTTTGTACAAAGCAGACACGAGTATGTTTGGGCCTTTTTCCTCTGGACAATAAAGAATAGAAATGGCCTGCATGTAGAAAGCAAAGCAGCACCAGCATGGAAGAGGTATTACGTCTCTGAATGAATATAATTTTCTGACTTGGTGAGTTTATCCTCACCAGGTGGAGTAAAAAATTCACTAAGTTGTTGTTACAGTTACTAACGATCCAGGAGAGCACCTAGGGTGCCATTATGGCTTGTTGGGACCAGTCTTGATCAGAAACAATGACACTGGAACCTTCAATACTGTACAAGTGGTGAGGGGGAAAAAAGCAGGTCCAGTTTTATCATGAAAGGTGATCCATTGAGGAATCTTCTCTGGTAACAATTTTTTAAGGGCATAGAAGACTAAAAGCAGCCTGCAGTGAAAGTATTGCAAAAAAGCACATTTTTTTGTAAATCTGCCCAAGTCAGGACAGCCCCTTGTCTGCAGGTCCTGTATGAGGACATATCATAAATTCGATAACTGCTGGTCTAGGTCTGAATGTATGGATTATGAGCCTATAGTATATAAGTCCATTGCTGTCCATTTAGTGTCAAACAGTGAAAAAGATTAACCTGTTTACTATTTTGCACAAAACTGACTCGGCAAGGTGCCGTATGTGCAGTTGATCTGGAGGAAATTCTCAGTTGTGAAAACAAACCTGTGGTAATGAGCCCCTCTTATAAATGAGCCTACAGTCATTCATGGTTGTGGAGTGAATATTTTTGAAAAGTGTGAAAACGCCCATATGGATAAACCTGCCAGGAGGATGAGCAGTGTGTTCTGTCCACTACTGTGGATAGTGTATGCTTATAAGGTTATGAATTATTTACAGTTAAAACTCCATTTATTGTGCACCTTAATTATGTATGTATACAATTACACTCAAAATTATTCGATGCCCATTGCAAATTAGGTCTGTAGCAGGTCATCTCAACTAAAGGGTGCTCTAATAAAGGGGCATTTGGCCGACGCTCTTATCCAGAGCGACTTACAATCATTAGTTACAGGGACAGTCCCCCTGGAGCAACTCTGGGTTAAGTGTCTTACTCAAAGACACGGTGGTAGAAAGTGGGGGGATTTGAATCTGCAAGTTTGTGGTCGTCGGGTTCACAGGCAAGTGTTTTACCCACTAGGCTGCTACCACCCTATATAAGTCCTAAAGGTGCTTGTCATGAAAGGGTTGAATAATTTTCAGACTGCAGTAGTTGTAAAAAGGGGTATTTTCTATTGAATGGTGAGAAACCACCCGTAGTTTTGTTGAGGTATTAATTTTGTGCATTTGGTTTATATGTTTATAAATGAGAAATCTCATCTCTAATGGGGGGTGAATCATTTAATATTAAATGTACTGCTGTTTCCCCAGAGTCCTCAAATTCTCAGAGTCAACCTACACTCCACCAAGTTACATCTCCGAGATGGAGAGAGTGGGAAAGCAAGGAGACATCATCCTGGTGTCAGGAATCAAAACTGGCCATGCGAAGTTGAAAGCCAAAATCCAGGAGGCTCTTTACACGGTGCGTGTCTTCCTCTCCTCTGCTGTCCTTCCTTTTCATTCTTGGATTTTTTTTTATGGTTTAGGCAAGGGTCCCCACCCCCTACCCCCCAAAAAAGCTCAGCTCTGTCTTCTGTCATCTCCCAATAGACATTTACTATAAATAGCCAGTCTTGCTTGATGTTGGCTCTGTTCTGGTTTCACTGAAGCTGGAGGGAAGATTTAGACTAGCTGCTCTGTCCCTGCACTGTATCCTAATTCATACTGGCCCTGTCTTACACTTCTCATATACAAATAAAAAAAACAAACACCACTCATTGGTCTTTGGTTTAATTACTGTTAGATACAGCAACAGTATTACACTCTAATACACGACCAGTCATACATTTTTGTCACGTTTATTTCATAAACTGCAGATTTTTATTAGGATGTTGAGTGGACAATTACAAATGAAAATGTGTCAAATAAAACAAATTTCCTTTATAAGATGAAAGAACCTGTGTCAGTGCATGTCTTGACATCCTGTTAACTGGTTGTGTGGTGATGCAGAGTCAAATTCTAGACTGTCCTTTAACTGTTTCATTCCTTTCAATCCCTTAATAAGACTTGTCTGGTGATCCACATTAAAATTATATTAGATGGCTTTTGGTAGGTCAATAGTGATGAATAGACAATATTTTGACTAATAAAGACTCAAGTGGTGAACATACTGTAAATGTATTTGTTAGCAAAATAATATTGAGTGTATTAAGTGAGTAACATGCAAATGTACTGCCGGTCATGAAATGTATGTGTTCATCTGTTCATGTAAAGAGTGTGGGAGCTGCTGAGGTGAGACTACTGATTTTAGAGAACATCCTCCTGAGCCCCGCCTATGACATTTACCTTCTCGTCGGCACCTCCATCAAATACAAGGTCCAGAAGATCCGCCAGGGAAAGATCACAGGTACACTGTTTGGACCCAGAGATATTGGTTCAAATGAACGCTTCCATTCAAATGGGTTTAATACATTTTTCAGAATTCTTCCTTTTACTATGTAGTCAGTCAGTGCATGTTTGTTGTCTTGCATTAGAGTGGCAAGCTAATGTACTTTATATCCAGTAGTCTAGAGCTTAGTGCTATGCATATCTTTTGTAAACATCATATACTTTTCTCAAATAGACTTCAGTGATCTCGAATAGACTTGCCTGTGTAGTTTTTCAGACGCATGTACACTAGATGGACAAAAGTGTTGCCAAATGTTTTTCAGGGTTGCAGGAAAGTGTTATGCTGATAGAAAGTCTGGTCTTTTTCAGAGCTGGCCATGCCCTGTGATCAGTATGAGCTCCAGCTGAAGAACAGTGCTGTTGCTGCTGGAGGAAAGTCTGGTTCTCCCGTCGCCGAGCTCGACCAGAGCACCTCCACTGTTTTTGCCCTTCAGCACGGTCACACCAACATCGTCCTGGACCACAAGAGTATCCTTCAATTAAGAAATAATTTTTAATTAGAGATTAGTATCGGTCACGCACTTGCAGGCTCGCTCAGACTGGAGACTGGACTCGCTCTCGCTCAGACTGGAGACTGGACTCGCTCTCGCTCAGACTGGAGACTGGACTCGCTCTCGCTCAGACTGGAGACTGGACTCGCTCTCGCTCAGACTGGAGACTGGACTCGCTCTCGCTCAGACTGGAGACTGGACTCGCTCTCGCTCAGACTGGAGACTGG
>JBBJLS010072058.1:0-10648 GCA_037577275.1 Bryconaethiops microstoma
TTGAATGTGTTTACAAATAAAGACATACTGAATGTTCTGTTAATTTATGAGTGTTGTGTGATGCTTGGTGCCAAAGTAACCTTTTTTGTTTTAAAACATGTACTTTGACTAATTAATGTTTTACTAAAGTAAAGTGATTCACATCATGATCTTCATTATCTTCTGGTACTTTACTGTTCGGATTCTATTCTATTTAGAATTCCGTCCCAAAAAATCCAACTGGTCAGCTGACTTTGGATAATTATAACATTTGATAGAAACAAGGTATGAAAATAATGAAAACATATTTGAAAAGAGCTTGAAGTAGGCTTTCAGATGGTATCAAAATCTCAAAAAGGTCAAATACCACCATGTGTAGGGTTTTCCCAGATCCCATCACATACCCTCACAGAAGCTAGGGATGAAATGGTTATCAGTTTCATGGTAGACCACTGTGGTTCCAATGGGTAATATTCCTGTTTCAAATTTCAGTTATTAAACTGTGGATGATTACTACCCTTCACTATATGAATAAAAGTATTGAGATGGTTGACCATTACACCAACAGGTACTTTAATGACACTGCATTCAAATACAAATACACTCTGAATATGGAGTTGGTCCCCCCCTTTGCAGCTATAACGGCTTCCACTCTTCTTGGAAGGCTTTCCACAAGATTTTTGAGTTTCTGTGGGAATTTGTGCCCATTCAGTCTGTAGAGCATTTATGAGGTCAGGCACTGATGTTGGATGAGAAGGCCTGGCTTGCAATCTCCATTCCAGTTCATCTCATTTCATCTCTTCATTTGAGGTCAGGACTCTGCAGGCCAGTCTTCCACACAGCACTCCTTCAACCATTTCTTTGTGGCGCTTACTTTGTGCACTGGGGCACAGTCATGCTGGAATAGAAAAGGTTCTTCCACAAACGGTGTAGACAAAGTTGGAAGCATGGTGTTGTACAAAACGTCTTGGTATGCCGAAGCATTTAGATTGCCCTTCACTGGAATTACAAGACAACCTGAATTCAATAATTAGGGGTTTGTCCCAATACTTTTGTCCATATAGTGCATGTTAACAAAACCCCATGTTAAATATTGTCTAGCATTAAGCAAAATTAGCAACAGTCTCCCAATGTGGATTCGTTTTGTGACAGTGGAAGCACGGTGGAAGGCAGTGACAGTGCTCTGGAGATTTTAGTAATCTAAGAGGACTGAGTCTGAAGTGTTGGCGTATTTCAATTTTTATAAGAGCACTAAGGGGAGCTTGATTGAAGATGGTCACCCTGTCAGAACATGCAGAAAGAAAATTGCTGTGAAAGGGGGCAACACTTCAAATTATAGGAGTCATCTTCATGATCACCACCCACTACTTTATAGTGATTGCAAGGTAAGTTCACTTTTAGATCAATGCAGACTTCATGAGTCGGGGAAAATGTCATGGTAGGTTTGTCTGTTAATGTAAATTGAAGCTTTCAGAGTTACTCACTCTGGTAAAAACACCTGCTGCCAGTGGTAGAGTAGAGGCAATACTTTTTTGCCTCATCCTCAGAGCTAGCTGAATCCTTAGCTCGAAAATTCTTCCTTTATCTTCCTTTAGCTCATTTAGCAGCTGGAGACAGTCATGTGAATGCTAGACCAAGTTGCGTAACTTTTTAAAAACAGGTATCTACACTTCACTTTAGAGTGTTTGTGCTGCCTGAGAATGTCTGATTGCTCTCATAAATGTCTGATTGCCCTCCATAATCCACACACTCCCTGACTCTGAGTGTGTATATACATTGTAGGTATAAAAGTATACCACATAGGTGCTTATTGAAGTCTTGCAATTACTGGCTGTAGACAATCTGTTGCTTCACAATCGATTAGCTTCCCTCCAACATGTTCATTGGTGGAAAGGGACCACCATAGGACGGCCACTGACCAGACGGTATTTGGGTGAACTCACTACACTGACATGGTAGTGACTAGGGGTGGATCATATGAACTCATTTATATAACTATATTTTCTACTATGAACACTAACATTATATCACAATATCAGAAAAATGTATATCATGTATAATAGTAGGACTACAACTACTACTACTGCTACTGCTACTACTACTACTACTACTACTACTAATAATAATAATAATAATAATAATAATAATAATAATAATAATAATAAAAGATGGTCAAAAGATGGTTCATTATGAAAATAAATATACATCTACAGAGAACATATTTCTGCACTTTTTGAACAGATTTTAAATTACATATGTAAAAAATACACAAATAAATAAATGGAAAAAAATTAGAAGGCAAATTAAGCATTTAAGCTTGCTCCCTGCATAAGATGTTCATTTATTTTCACTTAGAAAATTCACAAAGCATGTCTGGAGGTTTGCAAACTTGTGCATACCGCTGTAAAAACAATTTTTTATTTTTTTATTTTTTAATTGCTATTGCTATTTTTTGCCACTAAATTGAACCATAAACAATGTGAGACAGTTTCCAACTTTTTTTTTTTATTGTGCAGCACTCCAGCCTCTTCAATTCCCATTTATGGAAGCAGGTTTTACTTGTTCCATCCTACAAAATCTCCCTCTAATTGTTTCTACCTCCTCACTCATCCTTGATCCTGCACTTCTGCACTGCATTTAACAGAAGCGGTTTGCTGTTTCAGACTTGCTAAGTTAAGCTTACCACATTAAGTTTAGGCTCCACTAACTGACACAGATTTTGCTGAATCTGTGTTGTCAGGTGATACAAAAGATTAAAACCTGAAACATCACAAAGTAACAATAGCAGCTCCCAACATGAATGGAAAGAGCAGAATGACTTTGTGATGCTTCATTCATGCAGCAAGGGGCAAACAATAGAATTGCTTTATTCATATACAGGCTGCACTGATTAATGCAGGAGCTTTTGCAAGTTCTACACTGTCCAAATTGCATTTTTGTTAGGTTCATAAGTTTTATTATAAGCTGTTCTAGCTGATTTTCATTCATCTCAAGGTGGGTTCAGAATAGTCAACCAACCAAAAATATCGAAGGATCTTGTTGTTATTAACTCACTGATGAAGGGCTAGAGGATGATTAACACAAACTGTGCAAGAAAAAAGTATTTAACTGTACACCAATGATGTAAAAAAAATATTTAAGGGGTTTCTAATAAAGTGGCCAGTAAGAATGCACAATGAGTAAAAACCTGGGCAAGCGTGTAAAAACCTGATATTCTCATACCAGCAAAATTGCCACTGCTGCACACAGAACGGTCAAGAGTGTGTGTGTGTGTGTGTGTGTGTGTGTGTGTGTGTGTGTGTGTGTGTGTGTGTGTGTTTGTATGAAACAAATAAACAAACCATAAGCACACTCCTACTCATGTCTGGTTGAATAAACAGCTTCATACACATACTGCATGAATACCCAATCCACTGCAGATACAGCCTCTCTACCGCCATCACCACAGACCCTTACTACCACAGATACTTACACACCTTTCCCTCCAGTCAGAAATTCCAGCTTTCTATATCATGACTATTCTTGGATAGCTATATTAAGTACCAGTCTACCATTTGTGATGACCTGTACATCATCACCATATTTTTATAACATATTATAGAGAAATCTGATACATTACTTATCAGTAATTCAATCATACCGTTAAAGCACCTGTGTTCATAGATAGGAAGAGACCTTTCTAATGGAGCAATTTGCTGATACAGGACTTTATAACAAAATGTAATCCAACGGAGGTGTCACAGTAGATAAACAGTAGATACAATGCCTCAGCCTTACACTCTAAGTACAGGGCCAGGCAACAAAATCATTTATGTACCTCTAAGGTTTTATTGTGTCTACAATTGTTTAGCAACAGGGGAAAAAAAAAAATCTGAAATAACCATTTTTTTCAGGGGCTGAGAGATATTTTCATGGAGTTTGTGAGTGTGAAGCTCCTTCGTTCAACATTACATGCTTATACTGAAAGGTGGAGATTATGACAGGGCATGAAAATAAATGTGGGGTGAAGGGAAGGGTGAAGCCAGCAACAATGAGTCATGAGCCATGTTTCCTGGCATAAGAGGAAAATATCTTTCTAGGAAACATGCATAGGTACCAACACCTGGAGGGAACTGGGTTGTTTTTCTCCCTAAAAGCTCGAGAAATGGCACAGTAATGAAACTGCACAGAACAGTCTGAAAATCGCCAAGACAGTAAAATTGCGTTTAAAACCGTTGTAGGGGATAACAGTGGGAATCAGGTGCTGTTTTCAGTGTGCATTTATGCGACTCATGGTCCTTTTCACCATATGTCCATAGCCTGTCAAGTTGGTCTTCCACTACAGGATGGAACCTAATGGCATGAGGTTCAGTGGATTTCAGTTTGTGTTTTTATTATGTTTGAAACTGGAATGTTATCTTCACTTGATAAGCACTCTGTCATTTTAATGAATTCAGAGCATGTTTTTCAAGGACACACTTCTAATTTAGTCAATTTCCCAAGTTTCCATCCATTATCTGAACAACTTATCGTAACCAGGGTCACGTGGGGGTGCTGGAACTTATCCCAGCAGTCATGGGGAGAAAGGCAAAGGCAGAGAAACACCCTGTACAGGTCGGCAATCTGTCACAGGGCAGACATGCAGAAAAACCTTCACACACACACAGTCACAATTTAGCATCTCCAGTTTGCCTTACATGCACGTCTTTGGACTGTGGCAGGAAACTGGAGGCCCTAGCAGCAACCCACAAAGAAATGGGGAGAACATGCTCCACACAGAAAGCACCTTTAGCACCTCAGTTTGGATTTGAACCTCACTGTGAGGCAACAAAACTACACACTGAGCCACCATGTCACCCTTCCTACCACTCGTGATGCAAATAACAGTGTAAAGCAATCTCATTTGCACATTATTTGGAGTTTGCAGACATTTTGTTGGTAAATTCTAGCAGAAATGAATGAAAATTTAGTTTTCTAATCAAGTGGTTGCTGTAGCTGCCTTCAGAGCTTAAAGTCCCCTTTTGGAGAAAAGATAGTCCCCTTTAGAAGAACGATGCGTGAGACGAAGCTGCAGCTGAACTAAAATGATTCTGTTTTCAAGAGTAATTGTGCACAGCATGCACAGAGTGAAAACAGGCTTACTTTTTTCTCTTCCTGTAACTCTTACAGATACCTGTAGAAACATGCCCAGAAATACAAGGCCTGGCTAAACCATCTGTCTCTGTTAAAACGATACAAAAAAAGAGACAAACGACTTGAAAGAACCTGTTTATTCCAAATTGTTTATGTGAGAGACAATCGATTTAAAATAGCAGTAAAAAATAAGAACTCTTCCACTGACTAAATCTGTGATGTATTTCCACTTCTTGATTATACTCAGCATGACGTCACACATTGTCACAATCACTATAAAGACTGGAGAATGAAGATGGTGTGTTGTACAGAGTGGGAAAATGCTTTCACTCTCCCTTTTGAAAAGTGTTGAGTGTTTCTTAAGCTCTGAGCTTCTTTTGTGCGCATTCAGAAATCTGAAGAAAAATCACATGAGCCAAGTCTTGCTGATTGACTGCACGGAGCAAGCGTGCGCTAATCCCATGGTGCCCTTGGTGCAATGCCAGTTCCAGCACTGGGAGAAAAAGTGAAAAAACGGAATCGAACAAAGCAAACCAGGATGCTTAAATGAAATACATGCAGATGAAAAAAATGATATATGCAGAAATGCACCGCCTTATACAATGCTTGCAGTGCAGTATAGGAATTTACATACCCTATACAGAATTATTTTTCATGGAAATACGTGATGCACAACAGATGAAAGCACTAGAAAACATCCATGTGCGCTAAGAACGAATAACATGTTTAAAGCATTATTTTTGTAGCATTGCTTTCTAGCTGTGAGAATGTAAAACATCAGTAAACCATTTGATTGTGAGTTCTGAGATAGAACCTGTTTAGAAAAGTAATGGTAACAGGAACAGGACTGCTTACCGGGTTCGTAGGTTTCCAGGACTTGGCTGTCCATCATAGACAGACAGAATGTCAAAATCCTCTTCTAAAGCAAAGCCTTGGAATACCAGCTGTATCCGGTTGTGTTCTTGTGCCACAATCACCCATGTACAGTTGGCGTAGTTTGGGTATCCATAAGGGTATCCAGGACTTTCTATTGTCCCATTCGGACTATATAGCGTGTAACTGCAGTTTTGACCTGAAAGAAAAAGAGAGAGAGAGAGAGAGAGAGAGAGAGAGAGAGAATCAAGGTTTTGAATGTAGCACATAGTATAACTGAAGCAGCACAGGTCTACATCATATTTAATTCTGGCTTATATCAGCCATTTTTCCACAAAAACAGGAGAGCATTAAGTATAAGTGGTGGGGGTATACAAAACACAAGAACACCTACAGACACCCACTAACCAATTATATTCATCATTGCTTTCATATAAAAATCATCACCAACCACTAATTTTTAATTTAAAGAATCAGAGAGAAATCATTAGGCAGTCAATTTAATGAGCGTAAGTGCGTGAGAAGCTCATATTGTCAAATGCCTGCATCTGGGTGGTCAATAAGCTGTTCCCACGGTAACGCAACAGAGAAAGCGTGTGGGATGGGGTGAGGGGGTGATGCCATCCTTGGTTATTAATGCCAGTAATTTTATTAGCTTCCTATTGCCCACAGCTCTGACTTCCCTCCTCGGCATTAATTGCTCTTCTCTTTAGCGCGCTTGTCAATGGCCATTCGCGAAATATCGTTTTTGAGGAGAAATTTTAATAACGGTGTGTGCCTCAATCCATTAGAAGGAAGCCTCACTTAAATTACTTGTTCTATACAGATTTGGACCCACACTTTTAATTAATTGTCATTTAATCCCATGATGTGCTGTGCTTTCCTCCCTTTTTAAAATTTTTTCTCTCTTGTAGGGCAAAAGTCTCACTGTATTTATTTCATTACTGCCCCTAGACTGCTTACATTAATGGGACCTTTTAATAGAATAAATGTACTGATAAGACAGTGCAGTACAGAAGCATAACAGAGTCTAACTTAACGCTAGTTTGCAATTTTACTATGAATAATAAACAATTAATTCGCACAAAAGTTGCAGTGGTGTCTGGCAGGCAGTTATGCACCAGTACATCCCAACACTGAGGCAAGATAGAGAGGCTAACACCCAGTTAATTTACTAAAGTTATTAACTAATTAACGAGTAAAGTTACGTGCGTAACGGAGTCCTTCAATTCCCAAAGATAATTAGCATTGGAATAATCTTCTTATTCTGAAATTACACTCATTCATGGTAATTAGTGTAATAAACACAAAAGGAATTATACATTTTCAAAACCAACAAGGCAACCTGGCATCAAAAACTAAACAGCTCTGACAAACTTGTGGACAATAGGACCATTGAGGGTCCCCTAAAGTCTGAGAACAAAGACACCACCTTAATCTTTATTGCTCCAGAATCTGAAAGTGGCCCTTCCATTCAAATGGGGTTTTAAATGCAAGCCACAATGTGCAGTGAATAAAATAAAATAATTTAAAAAAGCAGGATCCGGAATACTAAAAGCCTTCATAATATAATTACACCTTTTGTTCACTTCTTAAATGGATCTGAATTTCAATAGAGGTTGATTAATAAGGAATTATGAATACATAATGCGAGGACATCTGTGGCCAACAAACCCCATACCCTAGACAAACCAGCAAACAAATGGAAGAAAAAGTCTTTCCATGTCACAAGCTTGTCTCTGGCCTGAGGTGTTGGAATATTATCCAAGAGAGATTATTCTCCATCCTTAGAAAATGAAGCTCTGGCGGCATGGCGCATTCAAACATTCCTGGAAAAAACAATTCACTGGCGCATTTAGAGCAATTAGGCCTGTGCCTGTTTTCAATAAAGTGACAGTGTAGGAGAAATGTGGAGATGCATCGCCTGTCATTTATACAATCACATCCTGCAAGTTACTGTTCAGAACTAAAGTCACAACAGGGCTGGGATTCCGACTTCTAAAGGGGCTAACGTTGTCTTCCAGCATGGGATTCAGTAATTAAGTGAAAAGTGTGGCAGAGAGGAAAACCTAGGGGCATTTTTCAACATTTCTACCCAAAAATATTTTGACCAAGAAAAGTAAAAATGCCTGTGGAGTGCTGTTTAGATAATCCTCTCCTGGCCGCCAGGGGAATTGCTGTGCACTTTTCAAAGCCACAATGGAATGCACTAGTTATGATTTGGAGAATGACAGTTGAAGACATTTTAAAAGTCATGATGTCTACCATAAAAGCACCCTTGACACAAACATATTTGGCTTTTTTTCAGCATGGCAGAACAAACATAAATACCATTTAGGTGCGAGGACTAGTATTTATTACAAGAAAACATTGCTTTAAGCAGACCTTTATTTGAGGCACAATATATTATTATACTTGGCTTGAATTAATATATTTAATGAAAAGAAACTGGCACAAATGGCAATTTGATTTCTGACCACAAACCAGAACTCCCCAAATTATTTGATTCAAACTACAATAGGGTTAAAGCTGGCATGTGCTTTCACCTACTCACATGAACTTTCACTACATATTCTCAAACTGCCCTTAATGCACAGCTAAACACACATTTGGAGGAGAACACTAACCAGAATTCTGTTACTTCAGTTAACAGATGTCTGCGCTGGCTAGCATCCTGCTGAGCCATGTGGAGAGAGGAAGGGTCTTCCAACCCACCCAGACAGAACAAAGCCAGGTAGGGCCTCTTGGACCTCTAGTCATGGATGACTATGGTGCCACCAGAGGTTGAACTAAATCTATAAACAAGAGCGTCTGAATGAATTTAAGGTGAGGTGAAGAACAAGATTTTATAGCTTATTTCAAGATATTTTACCAAATGATTTTTTTACTCACTGGTCAATATTTTTGGTTAATATAACCATTTACGTCTTTTGTGTTAATCAGTTTTCACAAGCTACCGTAAAACGCTTTTCTGCAGTGTGGACGGTCCTCCATTATCTACTGAACATTACAGGTTCTCTGTGGAACATCTTCACAATCATACAAATGCAGATATCTGAAATATTCCCAAAATGATGGTGCCCCTCCTGGTCCAGGGGCCCTACAGAAACCCTCAGCCCCCCAAAAAACTTTAATCACACCCATTTTGATTACTAAAATATAATGTTACATGTAATTGGTCTCTGCATCCATTAGAATACTGAACAGAAAGAGTCCCAAAGTGATTTTACATTCTGGAATAGTACTTTATATTTCATCTTTAACTGCTGTCATGTGTATTTTATGTATGCTGCCTCTGACTCCATCATTTAAATTTAAACTGACCAGAGAATTAAAGTTTTCTGTAAAATATTGAAGTTTATATCACTGAGTCTAACATCTAATTACTTCTGTAGTTCTGCGATTTGAGGGAGTAAAAGAGTAGAGAGTAATAGAACTTGAATGGAGTTTTTAAATCTTTTTTGATGTGTTTTATAGTATTTCTTTACTATAAAGCTTAAGTATTGTGTTCACATAATAAATAGATATTATTGATGTTACATCTTATTAGTTTGGAAATTCTGTAAACGTTCATACAGAGTTTTCACTGTTTTTATAGCTGACATATCGCTATACTGTCCATGCTGCTTATACATACAGTCTGAGCCTCAAATCAAGGTGCATTAGAACAGATCGTGTCTGGATTTTGTTAGTGGAGCCCACTGAGCCTGGAATGAACCATTTGGCTAACTAAAGCTAGGCTATAAGCTTGCTTCATGGAATAACCCCCTGGTCTGAGAGTATCATTGCCTTACATTTTGCAATGCTGTGCCTGCTCCAGCACCCCCAGTTCATCCCAAGAGGGTCTTTTTAATTAGTTGGACAAGTTGTGTTGGGAGTAAAGTGAACTTTGCAGGGCAGTGGTACCCCAGAGTTATATGGTGATATAACGAAGGTACCAAGATGGTCAATAAAAGGAGGGAATTAGGCGCTTTATACATAACTGAAAATTCAAACAGCGCTTATGCAAAAAGTTACTTTCAAGGTAACCAAATCTTTTTGGTAAATCGCGAAAACAGCCTGTCCAATAGCTATGACATTTCACAGGTGATGTCACTATGGGAATATGAGAAGCGTATACTACTTGAGCCCGATTAACTTAATAAAAAAATCTTTGCTGCGTTTTACCCCAGGATTGGGTTACACCCCACTCTCCAGTGCTAAAGAGGGCAACTTCATCCAGGGCTGGAAAATATGTGCTTGCTGAAAACAATCCATCATATCCTCACCTGATCCTGGGGGAGAGTCTATCTGGAGTAAAGTGAGCATGGACCAGCACCAAAAGAGCATTTGACCTTTGGACACACACTTCTTTAGGACTGTACAGACCTTTGTGGTGGCTATTTTCTTTCTTCACTACCAGAGAATGCAGCTCTGCTACTGAGCATTACAAAGAGGTCATGTGAGAGCACCGAGTCGGGCCTTGTTTAAGATGACGTGCTTCCATTAATTGTGCAGAAAGGGGAAAGGAACACAAATATGCCATTTCTTTTGATGTTGCAAGGAATTCATGAGTAAAACATCAGGAGCTAAAACAAAAGTTCCTTATATACAGTACTGTGCAAAATTCTTAGGCACCTGTGCAAATTGTTTGAAGTCATTTATATCAGCAGTGCGCTTCTTTCTGCTAGCAAAAACACAGCTG
>JBBJLS010072059.1:0-10648 GCA_037577275.1 Bryconaethiops microstoma
GTGTGTGTGTGTGTGTGTGTGTGTGTGTGTGTGTGTGTGTGTGTGTGTGTGTGTGTGTGAGAGAGAGAGAGAGATATGGTGGTTGTGGAAGAAGGTGGTGCTTTCCTTTCATCAGCGTTTGCTTGTCTGTGTGCAGCGGCTGATTGAGATGGTTTCTGCAAAGCTTGCAGAAAGCAGTTGTGTACACAATCTCGACACTGTACACATCCTGTTAGCTGGCCTGCAGCTGCCATGTCAGGCCTGCATGGTTCGACTTCTGGTGATTTGGGTTCTGTTTCATTTTAAGTCTTATTAAGTGTGACGTACAGAATGTGAACAATCTAAATTAGGTGTGTTTGAAACTACTGATGTTCTACTGGCCGCCTTCCTTACTAGATCTGAGATCACTCACTGATGAAACCATCAATAGTTGTCCATGCTTTTTGCAAGCATAAGTGTTCTGCGTTTCAATCCGTCATCCGATAGTCCGGTCTTGGTTTTATGTTCACACACACAACAGCGGGTAGCCCACTTTACCGCAGCAGGCTAAATAAGGGAATAATAAACTGTGTGGAGTTCAGACGTTTGGTTTTTTTTTTGTTTTTTTTTCCACACTGAGGCGTCTTTACGGATGAAAACAGCTTTGATGGGCTTTTATTAAACACGTGAAGAAGCCCAAGCAAGAAAAAAAGTAATCCCTCGAGCGGTCGTAGTAGTGAAGCTATCGTTTTCCAACTTAAAGTGACGCTACTAAAAAAAAAAGAAAAAAAAAAGAAAGACAACTGATAAAAAGTTCTTCCTTGACAAAGCTGAAACTTCGCAAGTGTACATGTTTAAAAAGCCTTTAGTTTTGCTCTATGATTTGGTCTGTTCAGCTCAAACTCGGGCAGAAAATGCTTTGGGCGTTGTCTCCTCTGCTCTGGCACAAATGGAAAATTACATACTAAAAATTCAAATATATATTGATTTATTATTGATCACTCACAAAGCATTTAAGGGTTAATACATATAGAGGAAGATGAAGGGAGCTAAAACAAATGAAGACCTCTTTAAATAGGATATTCTTGTGTATTTTACCTGCATCCCATGGAGCCCTTATGTTGAGAATAGGGGCTTTTTGGTGAAAGAACAATTTACAGTATCGATTTTAAAGAGCCTGTGTAGAATGAGGGTGTGTAGAAGCAGAAGAAATACAGAAGCAGGCTTTTTGCTGAGGTCTTTGTTCAGTGGTGTTTCTTCACTCGTCCGTAGTGTGCCTTTAATAGGCCTCCTGCTGTTCTGCTTTTCTGGTGATTGGAGGAGCTGACAGTCAGTCGCCTGCTTCATCTTACTCACTGTGATGTCTCGTCTTTTGCTCATTCATGGGTGATTCCAGTGTCTCTCTTCTCTCTCTCTGTCTCACTCACTCACTCACACACAGAAAATATAGTTCGGTGGACCTCCATGCTCCAGTGCAGACAGGAAAAGGTGTATTCATGTGTATTAGTTTTAAGCATGACTACTCACCGGCACTTGCATGTGGTTATATTTACATTTACATTTATGCATTTAGCAGGCGCTTTTATCCAAAACTGACTTCCGTTCCCTAACTACAGGGGGCAGTCTCCCTGGAGCCACTTGGGGTTAAGATTCTTGCTCAGGAACCCAGTGGTGGTGTGCTGAAGGTAGGATTCGAACCCATGACCTCTTGGTCCAGAGGCAAGTATTCTAGCCACTACCACCACCACCATAACATAACAAAGCTACCATAACATTTTCTTTTCTCAGCAAATAAGCACCAAAAACTCCATGGTTCTCTCCTTTCAGAGGTGACTAAAACTAAAAGCGATTGTTCCTCTCTCTACTTTTAGGTATATTCCCCACACCTTTCGACTGATGTCCATACTGATGTCATTGTGTAGGAGGTGGGTGTTTTGACTTGTCCCTGTTTCAGTATACCAGGGTGGGACCCCTTGGATTTAAGCTGTTCAGGCCATGCCCCCTTGTGGACAAGCACTCTCGGTCGTAAAGGTGTTATGAGGTAGTATGTGTGTGTTTTGGAATGAGAATGAGCCGTAACCAACTGTTGACTGAAATATGAGGAGTTATAATGTGGAGTTATAATGACTTTTGCTTAGAACAACTTTACATTGCACATTGATGTCTATGTGTGCTTCGAATGGTATGTACAGGGGGTTCTCGAGTTACGCCACTGTTCCTTCGTCAGTGGTGTAAGTCGAAACACTCTAGCCTAAGTTGTTACCGGTCCTAACACAGTTGTAAAATCATAAAAACACAACTAAGCCACAGAAAAAGGAAAACTCCCTCACTCATACGCCCTCACTCATTCTTCTGCCCCGCGCAACCAAACTAGTTTGGCCATGTAGTCCGTAAGTACGAGGCTGGGAGTGGGCGTGACCATCGGGAACTCGAAACGTCGTACGACGAGACTGTTATAACTTGAGGACTGTTATAACCCTGTAATTCTTCAGCAGCTCAAGATACACACTAGAGCTGTGATCCAGCTCCATGAAGTCGAGAAGTGTAATTCATTTTCTTTCCTTTTTTTTTTTTTTTTGCACGCTGACTCATGATCTGAAACAGTCCTGCCTTTATTTCATTCACACACAGAGCTGGGAAGCCCTCTAGCAGGTTAAATAGGGAAAACATATAGTAAACCTTAATCCTAAAGGTAGTTTAATGATTAGATGTTGTGAGATCTTTGTATGATGAGAAAGCAGAGATAGCACTGAAGATGCAATCAGCTTTTATTAAAAGCGAAGAGGAAGAAAATACAGTGATGAATTTATTATTGACTGAAAGAGTCACTGTTAACCTCTTTGCTTCACTGACTCACGGCTGAAACGGCTGTGCCAGGGCTGTGTGTGGAGGAGTTGGAGTTCAGCTCATAGCTACAAGCGTTAAAAGGAGCGAGTTTGTTTTCGAAAAGGTCTTTTGTTTTGATGTGTTCCAAGTCAGTGGAAAAGCTTTGGGCTTTGTCCAGCAACACTACCCCCCCCTCCCCCCCCCAGCCCCTCACACACATCTCTGACCCTGTGATGACGCCCTACATTGCTCATTGAGTCATCAGCCTGAGATAATGGACTTTGAGGTCAGCGTGAGAAACCAACACAACTCCCATTGACCACATGACTTTTGGAAAACTAAGTGACTACACCATAACCGCTGTCAGGTTATTACTCAGCATCATTTTTCAAACCCATCATGCAAAAAAAAGTCTGACAGAAAAAGTTTCCGGGGGGGTGGGTGGGGTGGGGGGGTGAGGGGGAGGAGGAGAAGCAGTCAAAAAGTGTGTTGTTACTTTTCCTTTTGGACTTCTTCACTCACTACATTTTATTAAATACAATTATTAGAAGTATTTATACCTTTTACAGTCAGTTGATGTGTCTGTATCATAGCAACTGTTGTGAGAAAGGCTGGATATCATTTAAGTCTTTTAAACTCTTCAGAATAATTAGGTGTTAAATGACACATTTTCTTTACTAAGTAGTATTAAAGTCTTTCGGTCTGTGTCTTAAAAGTATTGAAGTCTGATACCAAGACTTAGTTGTGAGATTAACAGACATTATAGAGTGTTGACAGTAATCCCATTCATCCCATTCAGAAATTGTCGAGGAAACTCATTTTAATATATATATATATATTTCTGTATATCCACTCTGTTAGGATTAATCCAATACATTGAACAGATTTCGTCCAGGGTTTGCCCTGTGGTCGCTGGGAAAACATGCATTTATGAACAGTGTGGATGGATCAGGTGTGAATTTGAGTGAATTTGAGTTCACCGAGCTGATTTGGACAGTTCTGTTTAGCTGTTGTAGAGTCTGTTGTCACTAGGTGCTGTCACTAGGTGGCAGCAGAGTGTGTGTTTGGGCTTGGCTCACTATTTTGCCCACAGTTGCACAGACCAGTGAGTGAGACTCAGGTCCACTTTGTGGAAGTAACTGGAGCTTTTCATTAGACAGCGAAGGCAGAAATGGCAAAAAGTCGTAAATTGTAGACCCCTGCTGAGAGACTTCATAAATATAGACTTGAGTTATTTGCTGCAGGACTGAGAGGTGTGTGTGTGTGTGTGTGTGTGTGTGTGTGTGTGTGTGTGTGTTGTGACAAATGGTTTGTTGCTGCCCTGAGAGGAGACGCAGGCCCAGGTTAGCTTTTGATGAATATTCTGTAAAAACAATGTGTAACGCTGGATGCCCCCAACTTGCAGCATCCGTATCATTTCTACTGTAATTGGATCTCTCTCTCTCTCTCTCTTTGTCTCTCTCTTTCTCTCTGTCTTTCTTACTCTGTCTCTTTGTCTCTCGTTCTCTGTCTCTCTCTTTCTTTCTCTTTCTCTCTCACTTTCTTTCTGTCTTTCTTTCTCTCCCTCTCTATATTCTCTCTTTCTCTATCACCCTCTTTTTTCTCACTCTCTTTCTCTCTGTCTTTCTTTATTTCTCTCTCGTTCTCCCTCTCTCTTTCGTAACCGCAAGACAATAATAAACATTCCGATACTTTGCGGTAATAGAAAAAACATATTAGTGATACACAAATTCAGCCGAGCAGCTTTGTTAAACCAGTGAGTGTGTTTAGGATTGTGGATCAGTGACGTCCGATATGATCCATTTAAAAGGGTCACGCTTGGTGCTAATACGTGTCCAATGATTTCATATTGGTGACAGGTGTGCTGAGAAAGTGTAGCTCAAGTACTAGTTTTAGGTTTATTGTCACAGTTGACGAAGCCCACATGTTACCACTGCTTCCTCAAGTCATAGTAATCAAAATATATACTATATTAGTGTTTGAAAGAATGCAACTTTTATTTAAAAATAGTTTTAAGTGAGGAAACTTCACCTAATATGACTTATGGATAAAAAACGACAGTGTATACATGGTCTGTAAACTACAACTGCATTGCTCTGACACTCTATTCATTTAAGCCTTAAGTCAGAAAAAGTAGATATAATTTGTAGAAAATAATAATTAAATCCCAGTCACAGAAAAATCTGACAGATATTTTGTCCAAATTATTCTGCCCTACTCTAGGATAATTACACCAATTATATCAGCCTCTTATATGTCACCCTCGTCGTACATGTAGTAAGTGCATGTTTGTGATTGTGCTAATGACTGATAGGCTAATGATCAAGAGGCCTGAAACACACCAAACCACTTCATGCATGAAGAACATGCTAATGCTAACGAAACACAATCAATAAACTATGAGACAGAATGGGACCACTGTGTCTGTGTGTGCGCGTCTGTGTGTGCGCGTCTGTGTGTGCGCGTCTGTGTGTGCGCGTCTGTGTGTGCGTGTGTGTGTGTGTGCGTGTGTGCGCGTGTGTGCGTGTGTGCATCTGTGTCTGTGTGTGCATGTCTGTGTCTGACACCTCATCCACACCTTTGTCAATTTTCATGTGCTTCATGGGTGCTCTGCTGCGACCCGAATAGGTCAAAGTGGTTTCCGTTGCCACTAAATGTGTGTGTCTGCTCACATACACCATCTCCCTCGCTCACCTGTTCACACACAACCTGAGAGGTGTAACTTCTCATTGTCCATAAGTCTGAGCGACTGAATTTAGACACGGACCCAAACCTCACTCTCAGCATAAGTAATTCCCCCTGCGTTTAGATGTGGCACCACCAGTGGGTGGTTGTGGCCTAGTGGTAGGATACCTGTCTCTGGACCAAGAGGTCTTGGGTTTGAATCCTACCTTCAGCACCACCACTGGGTCCCTGAGCAAGACCCCTAACCCCCAGTTGCTCCAGGGAGACTGTCCCCTGTAGTTAGGGAATGGAAGTCGCTTTGGACAAAAACGTCTGCTAAATGCCGTAAATGTAAATGTGGCAGGATTTGATCATTGTGCTTATAGTAGGGCTGTGGTTTGATGTATGAGTTGGCTGATGATATTGGCCAATATTAAGGTTTCATATATTTATCGGTATTAGGAGTGATAGGAGTGTTTTTTGATGTTCTCAGAGATGCAAGATTTTGGTTCAAATAAAAAATATGTGGGAGGGTTGATGGAATTGATAATCCTGATTTTTATTTATTTATTTTTTTTGTGCAAATTATTGGCATCACTCACTATTAAAGTATTATAAATATATACCCAAGCCTTGGATTTCATAATTAAGAATATAGGAATTTTATAATGTTAATATGGAAATTGCATCCTAATATTATTGTTTGTCAACATGTTTACCACGTAAAATTATTGCCATTTGGAAAAAAAAAACATTACCAGTCTGTCGGGCTAAAGACTGTTGTGTATATACACTACTAGTCAAAAGTTTAGACACACCTTTTCATTCATCGATTTTTTTTTTATTGTTGTTAATATTAATATTGATTAATATTGAAAACATCACCTATTGCTCTGGTGACAGCTTTGCACACTCTTGGTATTTTTTCAATCAGATTCATGAAGAATTCGACCTGGAATGGTATTTAATTAACAGGTATTCTTAGTCAAGAGTTCATTAGTGGAATTTCTTGCCTTCTTAATGTGTTTGAGGTCATCAGTAGTGATGGTCGGGTTGGTACACAGTTAGTGATCCTAGTCCACTATGGTTCTGCTCCACATTATGGCAAGAAACTTATTCTGGTTTGTTTAACTTTTTTTTTTTTTTTTTGTTCACTGCATAATTCCATGTGTTCCTTCATCATTTTGTATGTTTTCAATATTAATCTACAATGTAGAAAATAACAAAAACAAAGAAAAAACATTGAATGAGAAGGTGTGTCCAAACTTTTGACTGGTAGTATATATGCTGGTTATTGATGCAGTCGGGGCACTGATGCACTTGGGGACGAAGATTGTTTTACTTTTTTTTTTCCATAGAGTACTATTTTCACTTCCACCAAACAGGGACTGGAGAAAGTACTTTGTTCCCCAAGTTAACACTACTGTGGAACATCACAAATTTCACCAGAGAGTGCAGAGACCCGACAAGTCAATTAATCAGTTTCAGGCCTCACTACATGTGTTAGCAGCAGTGTGTGAATTTGGTGACATGAAAGACAGATTCTTGCAAGACGTTGGCCTGAGAAGCTCTGCAGATTGAGTCTGGGCTACGAAATGCTATTGTTCTCTCCAGTGCTTCTACTGCTGCTGCTTTGTCAGTGGGAACAATAAGTCCTGGGGTATTCGCCGGGGGAAAAGAGAAAACCTGCTTCAATTATAGCTTCAAAATCCCGGGAATGTGGATCCACCAACCTTCAGCCTTCATGCCTGGCAGCTAAAGAAACATTCAGCTCATGTTGTAGTTCTTAAGGAACCATCATGCTACAGCACATACTACAACAGGAGCTAATCCATTTGAGTTGCTGAGGAATAAGAAGGTGTATCAAAGCTGATTGTTCTTCTCTCTTACACAAAACTAATGTGTAAGAGAAATATTCTAATATTCTCATTATGGAATGAGAATATGGTCTTAACTGAGACTAAAAGGTATGGAAACTGCTTTGTGAAAAATCAATAATTTCACATTTTTCTGAGGATGAAGGAAATAACAGAACCTTATGCAACATGAATAACCAATGTGTGTAATTTCACATTTCAGTTCAAAATGTAATGGTTTCTAAGTGAATAAGTCCTTTCAGCAATAAAAGAAATGTCATTTTGTTACAGTTAGAGACAGACGGGGCATGGCAGGCACTTCATGGATCTTATGCCAAAGTATGTTTCTGGCCTAAAAAACATGTGTAACTGAAAACTGCCCAAAGTTTGTGTGGCATCGCAGTGTGTGGAACTGTAAGCTGTGTTTCACCAAATTGTTAGCATGAAGATTTTTTCCCTGCCACAGTGTCACAAAGGTCCAAATGGCAATTGCAGTAACTAAGAATTTGATCACCTAAACATGCACAGCTGTCTCTCTACTGGCCAATCATATCTGAAAATAAAGTACATTTTCCATCATTTTTTTTACTCAAGTTTCTGAAGGAAATCTTAGCATTGAGAGACAATGGACTAACAGCGTACAATAGATAACACCCATAAAACATAATTTCTTTAAACCAAAAATGTTTTTAAGAGAGGGGCATAGCGTTTGTGGCATCTCCCACCATGGAACTGTAAGCTCATTAGTGCATAGCAACGTACACGTGGCTGCAGATACTCTTACACTAATTCAAGCTGATGTATTGGAAGCATGGGGAGCTATAAACCAGCGAGAGCCAGGAGGCGTCATGCACATCCTCCTGGATAAGACTACACAGCTTTACCCTCTCACACACTGCTCTAATCAACAGTCCGATGTGTCACTCAACACAAGCATAATCATAACAATGCTGATGAACAGTACGTAACTCCTTTAGGAATGGTCCAACAAATCTAGATGTTTGCAACTGTTGTCACGCCCCGGTGTGACAACAGCTCTTCATTAACCATAGACGATAACCACACTGATATCCATAGCTTTCTAAAGGTGTTTTCTTTAAAGACCAAGCTCATGTAAATGTTTTGTTATTTTGGAAGAATAGTGATTGATGTGTTAGATAAACACTCAAAGTTTTCAAATCTATCCATGTCCATATGGCCTATATATGCAAATGCATTTAGAACCCATGCATTTGCCCATAGACATCTTTTCATCTACAGCAGCTTTGCTCTGCTCATCCATGGGGAATTTGTAAGAAAAATTTCAGCACAGACTTTTTAAACAAGTGTAATGTTTTTCCCTTGTTTTGTTCTTCTGTCTTGTCTGTGATTTTGTTGACATTTTCCTGTGTCATGTGCTGTTTTTGGTTTGGTCTTGCCCTGCCTTAGTCCTGCCTCCTCCTCAGTGTGCGCCCCAGTATGTTATCTGTAACCCCTCCTAGTTCGCCAGTGTTCCTCGCCAGGTGTTTGTGTAAGTACTCTTGTGTTTACAAGTTTTCATTCAAGTTATTTTCATTAATGTCCAGTTGTGCAGCAGGCCTCCGTACAGTCTTCTGTCCTTATACAGCCTAGTATGCAGTCCTCTGTCCCTGGGCCTCCCTTCTTCTCTGGTTCCTTGGGCAGGTTTTATTTGCGCCTCGGGAGTTATCTTGAAGGGGTGGTACCTGTAACATTTTGCCTTTGTCACGTCCATGTCCCTTGTCTGTGACCTTGTTTATATTTGTGCCATTTGCTGTTTTTGTTGTCATCTTGCTCTACCTTAGTCCTGCCTCCTCCTCAGTGTTTGCACCCGTGTGTTGTCTGTCACAATTTAAGTCACAACAGAGGTCATTTACACATATCAGTGTAATGAATACGGAGAAAAGGATCCAATTGCAGAAGAATGTTTATTTTGAAAAGAGTTATAAGTCCATTAGGCAAAAAGAGAAAAACTGTGTCCAGAGCAAAAAGTCCAAGAAGCTGATAATCCAAAATCCGAAAAGCAGGGGCAAGGCAAAAGAGAAGTCCAAGGGCAGAAACCGGTCGAATAACAAGAGTGTGAGTCAGAGTCTTAGAGAGTCGCTTGGTACCTAGCAAAACCAGAACACCGTGTGTTTGCAGTCCTGGTCCTTTTATACAAAGGCGGTGTCAGTAGTCAGGTGAGGGTGATCTTTGTCTAATTGGCTGTGACAGGCTCCTGGAACTGGGTTGGTTTGAGGATCGGGAGTCTCGTTCCGTTTCAGATCTTACATCTGGTAAGTATAAATCTGAACCTCAGGGTCAGTGTCACCCTGGACCCGTATGGGAGGATGGCATAAATCCTGTACTGTATTGTACTGGTCACGTGGGTTGTAGTAAAAGTAAAATAGGCCTGGAACCTCGACACACGCGGTCACTCTCTGATCAGTAGGCCGTAATGTAGAAAATCTGTATTGACGAATCAGTCATTTCTTCAGCCGAAAGCGGAGAGGGTTGGAGGTGATGGGTTGAGGGAAGCGAGGGTCAGGGCCCGAGGTGACTGTGGCGGAAAATAGGCACTACCTGACCTAGTAGGCAAGACCTTGCTTGTAATTGTTTACCATGAGGGCATTACCAAAGGTAACGTTTCACAGAACGTGACTACGACCCAACGGCTGCAACATAGGTAAGGTGTTTGTCTAAGACATTAGGTCTGCAATAGATTAAAGAAAAGAAAATGTTTCTTTTAAGATATAGAGTCTTGCAAGAATAGTATTGGTAAAAAGTAAATGTGAGACTTTGGTGTGGGAGATTTTTATGAAGATTGGGGTTTTTATATTTACAAATATTAAATAAGGGCAAAAAAGTAAGGATATGACTGTACCTTTGTTTTGCCTACTTTGTGGTTAAAGAGAATTAGTTTCAAGACATAGAGTCTTGCAATAGTTAAATATTGAAAAGGTAGAGGTGCCTGTGTTGAACTTCATTAGGAAGACTCATGTTTTCTGATGAAGAATCTATGAGTAAAGGTGCATGGAGAGTATGTATGATTTTCTTTTGAGAGTGAGTGATTGTAAACCCCATGGGAAGAACTGTGCCCATATCTTTCTGCAAGTCAGAATGTATACAAGTGTATAATATTTTGCTATGAGAGAATTTTATTGTGCTGGTGCCTGAGTGAATGAGAGGGTAATTTAAAAGTTTAGAGTCCTGTTGGAGAAAATTTACATTTTCATCATTGTTAATCATTTATTCTTTAATTTCTTCATTACTTGACTCCTTAAGTAGATAATTGAGTTATGTGTAGTTACCTAATCACTAATGGTTAAAGCATGAGTAGGATCTGTCTTAGAATTATTTACGAGAGT
>JBBJLS010072060.1:0-10647 GCA_037577275.1 Bryconaethiops microstoma
CAACACTCGAGTGGTTTAAGGGGAAACATTTAAATGTGTTGGAATGGCCTAGTCAAAGTCCAGATCTCAGTCCAACTTGAAGATTGCTGTTCACAAGTGAAAACCATCCAGCATGAAGGAGCTGGAGCAGTTTTGCTTTGAGGAATGGGCAAAAATCCCAGTGGCAAGATGTGGCAAGCTCATAAAGACTTAGCCAAAGTGACTTGCAGCTGTAATTGCCGCAAAAAGGTGGCTCTACAAAGTACTGACTTTAGGGGGAGTGAACAGTTATGCACACTGAAGTTTTCTGTTTTGTCCCATTTGTTGTTTGCTTCACAATAAAAAAAATACATCTTCAAAGTTGTGGGCATGTTCTGTAAATGAAATGGTGCAAACTCTTAATCCATTTTAATTCCAGGTTGTAAGGCACCCAAACATGAAAAATGCCAAAGGGGTGTGAATGCAGGCCACTGTACATTGATCCTGAACCAAAAACCTCACTGTGAGAGGTTAATTTATTTGTACATGACATTTAAAATAAACAAAAGTCAAAGTACTGCACACAATCTAAATAATGGCCAATAAAATACAGCACACTAGGGCTTCACAATATAGTGTCTGCTAATCGTTATCATGATATCAGTCTCTGACATCGCAGAAGTCATTATGCAAATGAGCCTCTAACCAATCACAGTGTTTCTGACAGGGTACCCAATCACAGCTTCAGATGAGTTACTGGGTGTTCTGATTAATGAAAGTTTTCATGTAATCCAACAACAGTCTAATTATTTTAATCTTATTTTAAACAAAGATCCTATTTTTTTGAGACATTTTTCTGTTTAATTTTAAGGATATTTGTGTTGGTTTGTGAGCCACAAATGTAACTCACAATCATAACTAATTTTTAGATGATCTTCAAACCATAGTACTAAACTGGCTGTGTTTGTTATTGTGCTTTTAAGACTGATCTTATTATTGATTGGCTGCTCTGTATTTCAGCAACACGGGGACTGAAACTCTCCTTAGAAGTGCAGTATGAAGGGCTAAACTGCTGTAGTCAGAATAAGGAGACATAGGTACTTGTGTTGGTTTTGTGGCATCACAAAAACTGTGATTTGTTTTTGCAGCTTAGTTTCCAAACATGGACTGTATGGATGTGGGGGAGTACTATTGGAAACAATATTTACAGACATCAATTTTTTTACATTTCTGTGAAGTGATGGTGTAAGGCCTTCAAATTGATCACAGTTGCAATGCGTAGCACTAAAATCACAATACTGATATTCTTTCCATATTGTTCAGTCCTACAACACACTTGCTGCCTCAGTTTTACATGCAATTGCAAAGAGAATCAATACATATCACAACATCACAAATCCACTGCAAGCATTTTACACTTACATTTATGGCATTTGGCAGACACTTCTATCTACTTCCATTCCCTAACTACAGGGGACAGTCTCCCTGGAGCAACTGGGGGTTAAGGGTCTTGCTCAGGAACCCAGTGGTGGTGTGCTAAAGGTAGGATTCAAACCCATGACCTCTTGGTTCAGAGGCAATTATCCTACCCACTAGGCCACCACCCAAACACAGTTTGTTATTAGTATCCCAGTGCTGTTGTCCGCCAAAGACACACACACTTTCAAACACACAAACACTCACCCAAACTCACACACACACTCACACACACACACACAAACACACACACAAACACGCACATACACTGCATTGCCCTGTTTTCGTCTTTGTTATATGTCTGCTGAACAGTGCTGGACGAGTCTGTGTTGCTGTCACACCCTGAAAGGAAAATAGGTTGTACCTCTAGCCAGAGGCCATTTGCATGATAAGCAAGTGTGTGTTTTCTTCAATTAGCACTTTATTCCTTCACTCTTCCACTGCAAAATCATCTTTTCTGGATGCACATTGTCTGTCCTAGACATGTTCCTTTTTCAATATACTTTTAACAATAGTTTGAAAAAGGAAACTCAGATTATTATTTAAAACCTGCTCTTCATACCTTATAAGCTAAATATACCCAAAGGATTAGGAAAACCTGTTTAATTATTATAAAACATATTGTAATAAATACATTTCACATTGTAGCAGGGCTGCACAATGTATCATATTGATATTCAAAAGGCTGCAACATGCAAATGAGCCTCTGACCAATCACAGTGTTTCTGACCGGGTGACCAATTACAGCTCCACGTGAGTTACTGGGTGTTCTGATGAATCAAGGTTTTCATGTAATCCAACAAAAGCCTAATTTTTATTCATTTAACGTGTTGGTGAATCTACTATAGTCAGAATAAGGAAATACATTTAAATTTGTTGGTTTTGTGACATCACAAAAACTGATTTGAAAACAAGCTGTTTTGTAACTTGATTTCCATATATTGACTGTATGGATAGGGGGAGTAAATGTGCAATATGAAACAATATTTACAGAAAAGTGATGATTATGGGCCGTTTAATATCTTAAAAGGCATCACAATCGCATTATGTAGCAGTAATACTGATATTTTGTCCAAATCGTGCAGCTCTGCTCCATAGATATGACTAATAAAGCTAATTTGAGAAGATTTTACATAAAAGCTACAAACCTTTTTTATGGGCAGTGTATTTACTCTGATGTTTGCTACGCCCACTTAATTTGACTCACAACCACGTCCCGCCTGGCAGGAATCTTTCTGCTCATAAAAAGTTTATCATGCATATTAGCCCATGCATACCTTACTCTGACTGCAGCACAGCCCTGTGAGTCACTGCTGCTTTTGAATGTGTTTACTGAGATACCAGAACAGGCGAGGCCTGCCATAAAGATAAATAAAACCACTCACAGGCTTGCCCCATCATACTTCGTACATGTGGGTGATGCAATGCATTCTTCAGCTCAATAATTATTTATGGCTGCTGAGTTAAAGATTTAAAGAAAACCAAATCTGTACAGCACCAGAAAAGGCACAACACAACAATAACATAAGAATAACATAAAGTAGGTAATGAATAATTTACAGTAGATTCTAAATCATTTATAGTAGTTACTGAATAATCTATAGTAGATTCTGAATAAGTTAAAGTAAGTATCGAATAATTTATTGCAGATTCTCAATAAGCTAAAGCAGCTAATTAATAATCCTAATAAGCCCAGATTCTAAATCATTTATAGTAGTCACTGAATAATTAATTGTAGATTCTGAATAAGTTAAAGTAGCTAATAAATCATTCGTAGCAAATTCTGAATAATTTAAAGTAGCTAATGAATCATTTACAGTGCATTCTGAATAATTCATACTAGTCACTGAATTAATAATTAGTAAATCTTTCTTAACAGTAAATGAGTACTGAGTAATTTGTTACAGAATAATTAATAGTAGTTGATGGAAAATTTATAGTGGTTACTAAATAATACATAACAGTAAATGAAAATTTGTTATTGAATGATATATAGTATATAATATATTTGTGAATAATTAATCAAAAATGCACAGTTGTTGCTAAACAATTAATAGTAAATACCAAATATTACATTTACAAGTGTAATATTAAAACCATAATACAACATTTTTTAAGCAGAAAGTGTGGTCAAAATGTGCCTGTAGCTACAGATAACAATGGAATGATGCAGTGAATTTAAGACATGCATATGTTAATATATAATAATGCAGCTTATACATGTAAAGGAACAAACAAACTAGAGAAAAGACACAAACACACACACACACACACAGAGCTGTACTCACGGGCCGATCTTCGGACTGTTGTCACTCTTTTTCAGCATGATGGGTGTCTGGTTGCGAGTGTAGATGCAGTCCCTGTCCCTCTGTCTTCCTTTCTACTTTCCTCGCTCTGTCTCTCACTCTTCTTCTTTGTTTCCAGTTGATCTCTCCTCTCTAGTTAAAGTGCATTTACCTGTCTTGGCACCGCCCACTGAAACAGGTGTACGACCTTTCATTCAGCACAGGTGGGACTGGGACTACCTGTTACATTCTTTCAATCTGTCCTTTTCTCTGTCTATCTGTCTATCTATCTGTCTGCCATACCTATATCTCTGCCACTGAAAACCATCTCTCCGCTGATCTGATGTGATCTAATCTCTTATTTCAATTTACTTAATATAAACAGAGAGTCTGAACTGTGAATATACACACACACACACACTCACAGACACACGCACACACACAGACACGCGCACACACACAAACTCACACATACACACAGATATTTACAGCCTAGCTGTGCCTGACACACACACACACCACACTAGCGTACCAGTCCCCCCCTCGTACAAACCCGCACACCCAAACACACACTCACACACACACTATCACGACACTACTATGTCAGTGTCACTGCTGTGGTTATAATTGTCCATCATTTAAATAATATCCAGATATCCAACAGTGGTCCTGTGTTAAACTGAATATTGCCAAATGGAGTAGAGGTGGGTAATAAACTGCACAGGAACAGATAGACAATAATTGTGCACCTACATACACAGGTGTTTCTGTCCTTGCTTCTACTGTGAGAAGATGACTTAACGCCGTGTGTCTGAAAGGATGTGCAAATGTTCAAGAGGCCGCTACTGAGAAAACAGATTAAAAAGAAGAAATTCTGCTTTTGAACATATGTGTAGGTGTGAAGGTTTTATGGAATGATGATGGTAAATTTGTAACTGGGATTAACTTAGATGATGTGAAGCAGAAAATGCAGACTTTTAAGAATGAATTCTGGAGAAGTTTTTAAAAAAAGAAAAATATGTGGGCAGATTTCTGCACAAAAACAGAAAGCAAGAAAACAAAGAAAACAAGAAAACAAAACAAAACAAACCTCCCAAAGGTCGACAAAACAAAATTGGTGACTAACCATTCTTCAACAAAACAAGATCACTTAATAGCCCCCTTGTATTCTTTCTGTGTATTTTATTACCACAGTTTAGCCTTACCAAAATTTCTGTTTAATTTAAACTATTTGATAACTTTATTGTATTATGGTCGACTCAGGGGCTCATTTCACCACATGTTGTTCTTGTATAACGATGTGTGTGACAAATTAAGGAATCTTGAAACTTGAATCTTCAACAAAACTGTTTGCCATCCCCCCCTTTAACAAAACAAAAATGCCAAACACCCCCCTACAGTGAGTTACAGTGATTGATTGAAGAACTACATTTACTATTTACTGCAGGTTGGATTGGTGGTGGGTAAGCAGTTTTGTTTTGTCAGTCAAGGGTGGCACATCCTGTGGTGGTAAGCAATTTCAGTTTGTTGACAAAATGAAAGTGCTCACCATCCCCTCTCAGCAAATTTAAATTGCTAAACACTACCCTCTTCAACAAAACAAAATTGCTTGTCAACCCCTCACTTCAACAAAATGAAATCGCTCAACACCACCCTGTTTAGTTTGCTTAGTTGGAACGGCGTTCATTGAACACGTTCCTATTTTTCGTGAACGCTGAACTGAACGAATCCGTTTACAAATTATGAACGGGGACGTGAATGACGTTCACTCTCGCGAGACTGAACGCGGCTCACGTTTCACGTTTCACGTTTGCTGATTACAGGCTAGTATGGTTGGTGCTTCGGGTTTAGACGCTTCTGCAGAAGGCAGTTTGTTTAAACATTTGAGTCCGTTTTTGAAGAAATCGGTGTAGATTTAGATGGGGAAAACTACACGTTTTGTTTTCTTTTAGTTATGTTATTTTCTGAGCATTTTAAACGATATTGTCTGAATGTTGCATTTTAGGCAGACACGGTTTGTTTACGTTTTGTGTTAATACTGTCTGAATAAAATTTCCATAAACAGTATACCTGGACCTCGTTTTTTTCATTTCAGCATAACATGATGCTTGCTTAAGTGATAAGATCTATTCTAAACCTCAAAATTGTTTTTAATGTAACTTATGTCTGTGATTGTTCAGTGGTATGACAGATAGAAGAAGATTAAATGAGGTTCAGATAGAAGGACGTTGAATTGAAAAAAAAAGAGAAAAAGTAATGAACGAATGTGAACTAGTTCTTTTTCTTAGCTGTGAACTTACTTCAAAAACAAAAAACAAAACTATGAACATGAACTAGTCCATTTTTACTTGAATGAACTAAACTTTGAACTAGTTATTTTTCAGTGTGAACTGGCACAACACTGGCTGAACACCACCCTCTTCAACAAAACAAATTTGCTCAACACCACTTTAACTAAATGAAATCACGCATCATTCCCTCACTCCCATTTGTTTGACAAAATGAAATCACTTCGTAACCGTCCATCCCCTGCTCAACCATCTCTCTAGCCATCAACACCTCATCCCCTGTCTGACAAACTGTAATCTGCCACCATGTCAGGACATCCCGTTCTGAGCTGAAACAATGAAACCACTTGCCCACCAAACCATTTAATCTGTGGTAAACACTCAAACTCTTCAATCTGTCACTGTTAAGTAGTCATTTGTCATGCACAGAACTCACCACAGCACAGCACACAGTGTGAACAGTATGAACAACTTCTCTGCAGTTATCGAATTTACTAAGTGAAGCAGTGGGCAGCCAGCGAGGCAGTGCCCAGGGAGCAGTGTGTGGGGATGGTATCTTGCTCAAGGGTACCTCAGTGGTGCCATTAGCAGCCCTGGGATTTGAACCCACAGCCTTCCAATCACAGGAGCATCTCCCTAACCACTAAGCAACCAGCTGCGCACTGTAACACACACACACACACACTATTGTTTCTTACTCTTTCTGTGGGTATTTTAAAGCTGCTATTGATTCCATTGTCTTCATTCCAGATGTGCAGTACCCAATGCACTACAAGATTCCTGGCAGTGCCCACTGACCCATAAACAGCCATTCTAAATCTAAAGCCAGTATACTTCACAAACACATTTGCAACAGATCAGTGTTAAAAGGATGTAGGCCTGGCACGAAAGTACAAAGTAGAAGAAAAGAGGAATGCAGCAAAGCTAGTCAAACAAAGAAAAGCCCAACCTTCTCATTCTTCTGCCCTCCTTCTCTTTTCTCTACCTCTCAGGCTTCCACTCACAATCTGCTCATCTTTCCCACCTTCTGAGGCTGCTGCTAATGAACCCATCTTTCGCGAACTTTACAGAACACACACTCAAAGTCTAGTTCTTCTAATTGCTCCCCAACAATTTGACAGAAAAAGACCATGTATCTGCATGATGACACACTTTTTACACAGGGGGCAGTGTTTCAGATCCAGTCTGCATTTACTGGAAAATCAGTAACATGTTTCATAATGACCTTCTAATGCAGTCATGAGGGGAAAAATCATATATAAGGAGTTCTCAGTTTAAGGATTTTAGGAGAGGAATGTATTCAAGCTTAAAGAAATTGAACAGCTAAGATAAACAGAGAAACACACCTGTTTCTCTAACATGTCTAATAAACCTGGCTGCAATAACTACTGAGTTGAATCAGGTGTGTTTGAATAAATTACAATAATGAGCTGGACTTGGATCCTCCTAGAGCAGATCTGAACCTTCAGCTGCAGGAAAGTAATAACACAGTGTTACAGAAATTATCAGTGTTTACAGAGTTAGGGAAGCACTAAGTACTGCTGAGGCCGCTGGCAGTTCAGTTTGTGGGCCTGAGTTTAAACATCAGTCCTGAACACACCCAGTAAACAAATGAACCACAACTCACAAAATGAATGCAGATTAGGGAGACGGAGAGAGAAAGAAATAGAGAGAGAGAAAGACTGAGGCTACACAATGATCACAGTTTTTGTCACAATGAAAGACGTAATGAAATTTGATTAAAAAAAATATATATGAGCAGTTTTTCATGAAACTGAAACTGTAACAGACGCTTTTTGAGATTTCAGTGCAGATGGTTTAACTATTGCAGTGAACTTTTCTTGTGAATGTTTAATGACATTCAAGAGCAAGTAAAAGCTCTTTAATCTGGCATGCTTGATGAGGGAGTAAGTGAAAGAGTGATTAAATGAAAGAATGAGTAAATGAGAGAATAAATGTATGAATGAGCCACTGGATGAGTGAATGAGTGATAAAACGAATGAGTGAGTGATTAATGAATGAGTGAATGATTAAACGAATGAGAGAGTTTGTTATTAAATGAATAAGTGAATGAGGGATAAAATGAGTGAGTTAGCGAGTGAGTGATTAAATGAATTAGACCATCAATGGGTGAGTGAATGAGGGATGAAGTGAATGAGAGTGATTACATAAATGAGTGAGTGATTAAATGAGTGAGTGATTGTGTAAAAATGAATGAGTGAGTGATTAAATGAATGAATGAATTAGTGAGAGAGTAATTAAATGAACAAGTGATGAGAGATTAAATGAATGAGGGAGTGCATGATTAAATGAATCAACGTGTGAGTGAGTGAATAAGTGATTAAATGAATATGACTATGTGAGTAAGTAATTAAATGAATGGGTGATGTGTGATTAAATGCATGAGTGCATTAGTGAGTGAATGTGTGAGAAAATGAATAAGTATATAAAGCACATTCTAGACTGTCTAGAATGCACTTGTTAACTCTCATCTCTTAATAGCATGTTAAATATCTAATACCCTGGTGGTGGCCCCTAGCAGCGATTGCTGGCCTCGGCCAAATGGCTGGGCCCTGCCGGTGTCGGCAGGGGAGTGGGTTCTGTGCCCTGGTGCTGGGGGGAGGTTTGCCCCGCGGGCGGGGTCTCGTTTGCGCTGGGGGCATCCGCGTTTCGCCTGGCGCGTCACTCCCTGGGGTGGTTTGGCAGACGCCAGCTGACTCCTCGGGGGGTCTTGGGGGATTGGGTAGGGATAGGATGGAGGGAGGGCAGGTAGCAGGGAGGGGACCTCAGTCTTAGGCCACCATGTCTGTGTGAGTGGGTATATGTCTGTGTTTGCCTGGCTCATCGACAAGGCCACACACGGATGAGGCTCCAGCCCCCACCCGGGTCGGGGTGGGAGGGCACTGCCTTAGGGGAGACGGTGGTACCTCTGGATGTTGTGTGCATTGCCTGGCACCCGCTGCCCCCTTAGCAGGGAAGGTATGTATGTAGGTATGTGTGTCTGGTTGTTTTTTTTCCTTTCTTTTTTTTTCCATCTTTCTCACAGAAACATAAGTGGATGAGCGGCCACTCACCCTTCCACACTTAGGGCCTTGGAGGGAGAAGGGGCTACGTGGGTTCCAGTAGGCTGCTGTGGTGGCAGTCTCCACAGGACTGCGTAGCTGCCTTCCCCTCTATTTTAATCGCACCTTAGACAGAGAGGGTTCGAGGGTCATGTGGGGGCGGACCACAACCTTCGATGATTGTGGCCCCGTCCCACGTATGCCCCCCCCATTTTAAATTTTAATTGCACTTTACTCTCATACATAAACTCTTCAGATACAACATTCTCATCAGTAGGGCTAAGGAGGGTGAGGTGGGCTGCGTAGGTCTCAGTGTGCTGCTTCGGCGGCAGTCTCCACAGGACTCCATAGCTGCCTTCCCCTCTATTTTAATCACACCGTGAAGGTTTGGGGGACATGTGTGGGCGAACCACAACCTTCGATGGTTGTGGCTCTGTTCCACATAAATCCCCCCAGATTATAATTGCACTTTAGTTTCATGCATAACACTCATGGTGAGGGGAGGAGCATACATAAATTGTCAGGGTGTGTGTGTGTGTGTGTATGGATATGTATGTTTATGTGTGTGTATATGTACGTGTATATGTGTGTTTGTATGTGTGTATGTATGTGTGCTGCTGATCCCTGACGGGGTGGCTGCTCACCCCAGGCCTGGGGCCGCTCACCAGACACTGGCAGGTTCATCTGCGTCTGGTCTTAGAAGATGTTTGTGTGTGTGTGTGTGAATTAGTGTTAGTATGTGTATGTGGGCATGTGAGTGTGTATGTGTGGGGCGGGCTTCCCCAGGGAGCCTGCGGGACGCCCGTCCAGTGGGCGGGTAGCTTCTGGGCATGCGGGGCTCAGATCCTGCGCTCTGTCTGTACCTGCGGGGCCAGCTTATGGCGGGGGCGGGTGCACTGTCGGCGTGGGCTGCCTGGGCTCCTGGCCTCTTGGGGCAGGTGCATGGGCCCCCTGGCCACTGATGGCCTCCGGGGCTGCTTGGTTTTGCTTGGGCGCCGGGGCGGCGTGGTTGTGGCCCCTCACCCTCATTGCAAAACATTCCATGACAAACTCGGACATTACATGTGTGCATGTGCACACGCACACGTCCACTCACACATACATACATACACTCACGTACACATATGCATACATATAGGCACAGGCACACACTTATACACGCACATACACATAATTATACACACACACTTATATAAACATACACACACACGTGCACACATACACAAACATACAGTCACTCACATACACACATACACCCACGTATATACATAGGCATACATATGACAATCAGAGGCGCATATGCACACACTCATACACACATATACACACTCAAACACACATCCACTTACACAGGCACACACATATACAGCCTTGCATACGCACACATACACACACACACACACACATGTATAGGCATATACATAAACACAAAACTACCCAGAATCACAGGTTTCTGTGTGCTGTTACAGTGTTGACCGTAGGTGTGCATGTTGTCTCTGCACTGTTACAGTGTTGCCGTTGCTTTGTATTTTGTTCTGTGTTTGTGTGGCTGGTTCTTGTTTTTCAGATGCAGCATTC
>JBBJLS010072061.1:0-10647 GCA_037577275.1 Bryconaethiops microstoma
ATAATAAACTTTGTTTGACTTTAAAACTCTCACTGATCTTGAGTCTTGAATCCCTGGAACATGGTAGGAATTTTGCCATAACATCTGGCGTCACGGACAGGATTCCTCACGTGTCTGATCTGCGTCGGACCGAACAACCAAGGGTTGGCCACCTCAGGAAGAAAACTACCTGATCCCGAACCTCCACATTCTGAGAAGGGGGACTCCACCACCAACTGCACCACCGGCATATAACAGTACTCTTGAAACACATTCTAATTCTGCTCTTTTTCCTTCTTCTATTCCCAGCCCGTCCATGACTCCACTCCAGAGGACAGACCTGGACTCCGCCCCACCCCGACGATGTGCCGTACCAGTGGAAATGTCTCGTGAAGAAAGTCCCCGCACAGCGGCGAGGAACAGCCCGGACCGAGTTCAGCCAGAACAGATGCTGCTCCACAGATCCCGAGAACATCTTGGAGTACCACATGTGGCCGGAACCAGCAGAGCAATGGGCCATACAATGCATAAAACTGAAGCACAACAGGCCCAAGAGACTTTTCCTCATAACGAGACCTTGAGCCCGGCACAAGTTTCTGTTTCCGAAGAGAAACCAGAACTCAAGATTTCCACATTAAAGCAAGAAAAGTCACGCAAGGATAAAAGTCCAAAAATACCATGGACAATCTTGTGTTGAGTTTGATGAAAGTGCAAACTGGCCAGGGTGAAAGAGGCAGGGGTCAGCAACGGGGTGGATGAAAGGCCCATGGAGGACGTTTTGGAAGAAGAGGGTTCGGCCGTGGGAACTCTGATGGGTGTCATTTGTGTGGCAGCCCTGATCACTGGAAGAATGAGTGCCCAGTACAATTTCAGACTGTGAACAGAGGGAGTTATGGAGGCCTTAGAGGAGGATATCGCACGTTCTACGGAAACGAGCATCAGGGTTCCAGCAGGAGGGTTTCCAACAGGCGGATGGGCGGCGGTGGGAGAAGGGCGTCCTTTGGAGGGAGCAGCTGAAAACAGGTCATGTACTTTTTTTCCTTTCTCTAACATTAGCTATTCCATGCTCGTTGGTGAACTGTTTAAAATCTTGCCTACTTTATCTGTCTCTGTTTCTGCCCATGAGCTGCAGTTCTTAGTTAACTCTGGGGCCACTTATTGTGTTCTGACGAGGTCTTCTCTTTGTCCTTTTTCCGCCACACAGACACATACCGTAACATCTATAGGGGCAGGGGGCACGGTGCAAACTGAACCACTCACAGTACCTTTAGATTGTAGATTAAGGGAACTAAATTTTTCCCACAAATTTGTGGCATCGCAGGTTTGTCCCGTAAATTTGATGGGACGAGATTTAATGTGTAAATTGGGGATTACTATGATATGTTCCGAAAAGGGCGTAGATCGCGGGAGAACAGTTAAGTGGGTTTAGTATGCTTCACTGTTTCACATGTGCGTGGTGGGCGGCTGTTTGGGGGGTTCCCTATTGCACCGCGGTCTCTGATTTATTCTCTCTTGTTAAGTCTCATTTGTCCCGTGGGGCTGTGGCTTCAGATTGGATGGCTTGTGATGACTTACATTGTACTGCATTTTTGACTCATGACTGGACTTACGGACGAGCATGGGTGGAACAGGAAGAAAAGGGAGAGAACCTGATACTTTCTAGTGTGGTTTACTCAAGCTCGTTTGCTGCATTCTCTGTGAAATTGACTGATGCACAGAAGATTGCATTTCATGTGAAAGGATCTTATCCGCACGTTTCCTTGGGGACGGGGTGGAAAGATGTGGGAGAATTTGTTCTCCAATGTTGTGCTGCACAGGATTGGGTACGACTGGATGAATTGACCATGTTCAGCCCCTCGTTGGGTATTACAGAGTTAAAAATGTTTGTGTGTGTTTCAGTCCACTGGCGATTGATTACGATTGCCGATACACCAATTATGGCCAATTTGTCAGATGACCCAGCTCTGTCAAAGTTGCCGATTCACTTATGGGCTAATGACAAAAATGATGTGGGTTTGATTGTTGGTTGCGAGCCAGTAACTATCACTCCAAAGTCTGATTTCAGACCACATAGACCCCAGTATCCTCTAAAACCTGAGGCTATTGAGGGTATTAGGCCGGTTTTCGAGGCCCTAAAAGCAAAGGGGGTGATTATTGATTGTCCTGACTTGCCAGTGAGAACTCCATTGTTCCCAATAAAGAAAATACAGGACAAGGGAAGGCCCACAGAATGGCGATTTGTACAGGACCTGCATACTGTGAATTCAGCTGTTCAACCTCGTGCACCAACAGTACCAAATCCTTACACCATTCTATCACATATACCTCCAGCTAGTGAATGGTTTTCAGTGGTTGATCTTGCTAATGCATTTTTCAGTGTGCCGGTTCACAAAAACAGCCAGTACTGGTTTGCATTCAATTTCGATGAGAAACCTTATACTTTCACATGACTCTGTCAGGGTTGTGAAAGCCCCACAATTTATAATTCTGTGCTCAGGGACTCCTTAGCTCCTCTGCAACTTTCACATGGCAGTGCGTTATTGCAGTATGTTGATGATCTTTTGATCGGGGCTCCGACACAGGACCAGTGCAGGTCTAAAGCTCACTCTGTCCACCGCACTGACTTTGGGGTTACCGGACCCAAACAAACCTTTTGTGTAAACTGTGTGTGAAAAGAAGGGACACATGACCTGCATTCTTTTGCAAAAACATCAGGATCGGTTACGCCCGGTCGCGTATTTCTCATCTAAGTTGGATCTAGCAGCTGGGCTTCCTGTTTGTCTGCGCAATGTGGCTGCTGCAGAAAGGGCTGTGATCTCATCTCGTGATCTTGTGGGATATGCAGAACTAACGCTTTTAGTACCACATGCTGTTTCTTTGCTTTTACAGGACCACTTCACCAGTCATTTGTCTTCTGCGCACTGGCTGCGCTATAATGGGGCTTGGTTATGTATGCCCAATGTTACTGTTAAACGATGTTCTAATCTAAACCCGGCTACTCTACTTTCAACAGAGGATGAGGGTGAACTACATGACTGTGTGCTGGTCGTGGAACAGGTGTGCTCTCCACGGATTGATCTCAAGGATGAACCTAACCCTTACTTTCTTTTCTTTGTAGATGTCTCTGCATCTAGAGATGCAGCAGGAAATAACAAAGTTGGGTTTGCAGTCACTACTGGAAGCTGTGTGGTTTGCAGTGGGTGGCTGCCTTCACACTTCTCTGCTCAGGCAGCGGAATTAGTGGCGCTGACTGAAGCATGTAAACTTGCTGAGGGCAGATGTGTAACAATATACACAAACAGCAGGTATGTATTTAGGGTTGTGCATGATTTTGGCACGAATTTGGAAACACAGATCCTTTTTGAAATGTGACGGATCTCCTATTTTGAATGTGCCTCTAATACATAATATATTGGAGAGCATTTTACTGCCAAGTGCAATTGCTATTTGTAAATGCCAGACACACAAAACCTAGAGACCCAGTGCCGTTGGGTAATGCTCATGCTGATGCGGCAGCAAAGGCTGCAGCGAACAATGAAATGTTGCATGTCATGCCTAAAGTTTCTGTTTCAGGGGATGACATCTATACCAGATTTTCAATCGTTTGCGACCGATCATGACAAGGCTTTATGGCCACGTGCAGATTGTACTATTATTAATGGGAGATGGGTGGGCCCAAATAAATTGCTGTGCCTACCCAGCCATTTCTTTCTCCATTTTGTGAAACTTACTCACGGACGAGACTATGTTTTGAAAGGGGGGATGTTGCAGTTATTGTCCCAAAACTGGTTTACGAAGGGTTTTGCAGCCATGGTAGCAAAGTATTGCAAAAAATGTTTAATCTGCCTGCAAAATAACGCTGGAACCAGTATCAATGCGACAATTGGAGCACATCCGCCGCCAAGTGGACCATTCGCGTATTTAATGATGGATTTCATTGAATTAACACCGGCAAAAGGGAAAAAGTACTGTCCTGCCATAGTACATATGTTTTCAAAATGTGTCAAAGCTTTCCCTCGTGGAAAACAAGACACTTAGGCGGTTGTAAAGGATTTGGTTAGAGAAATAATACCCAGGTGGGGGGTACCAGAAAAACTGAGCAGCAACAATGGAACAGCATTCGTAAACAAAGCACTTTTGGGGATAAGTGAGTTTTTGGGAATTGACCTTCGCAAGCATTGTGCATATCACCCGGAGAGCGGGGGAGTTGTTGAAAGAGAAAACTGAACTATAAAACAGAAACTGGTTAAATGCTGCGAGGAGACAGGGTTGACTTGGCCAGATGAACTTCCGATAGTACTTGCATACATGAGAATGTGGAGGAGAGCGAGGTCTAACCTCAGCCCATTCGAGATTCTATTTGGTAGACCCATGAGGTCGGGGGTGGAACCACCAAAACCAGGAGCTGAAGGTACTGACATGTCAATGTTTTGTGGTGATGAGATGTGGTAGTATTGTGTGAAACTCACAAAATCCATTCAGTCCGTTCATCAGCAGGTCAGAGACGCCTTGCCACACCAGGCGGATCATAAGGACCATGTTCTGGGCCCGGGTGACAAGGTAATGATAAGAGAATTTACGGCTCCCGGTCCAGAGGAACCAGTTAAACCGGAACAGATTGGTAAAAGTGGAACTGGGAAATAGGCACGGTCTATCTGACAATTGTGTTATGTAAAATCTGGATTAGCAACATCAAAAAACATTAACAATAGCCCCTGATTCATTTTGTAAAATGTGGGTTGTGTGTGTTCTTTCTTGCACCCTAGTAGATCTGCTCTCACGGGTAGATAGCACTGAAACCGTGAGCGTCCCAGCTGGGTATGACGCTGTTTTCACCATCACCCTACCCGTGCCACAGCATTTGAGGGCAATGAGTTATGATTGCGTTAAGTATGTTTGTTTGCCTTTTTTGTCGTTCCTGGGCTCAAGTAATCGCTCACAGCGCTCACCGTGATTACGCTAATACCGAAACAGAAGCAGGTGATCGTTGGTCCATTAAGGACCTTTCCCAATGCGTGAGTAATTGGCATGGGGATTTTGCAATTATAGTGAAGATAGGTATCAAACACGCCCGGGTTTCTGATTCTGGTACATATGTTTTGGGAATAGATTCGACCGGATATGATTGGTTTGACTATTTGGAATTGAACGTGACCAAACTACGTGCTCCCAGGAAGTTGAATCCAGGTTTAAACGTAAACAGTGTACGGGTTGCAAAAACTAATAAATTAAGCCCTGTGGAGATTATCGAGGAACAAACTGGGGTAAGAGAGGAAAATACTTGTCTTAAATGGGTGGCATACACAGTTAAATCTTTAAACCAGATCATTGTTATTGTAATGGACACGAGAAACTTGGATCCAATTGCAGAAAATATATTTATCAAGAATAATCAGTCCGTAAGGCAAAAGGGGAAAACCAGTGTCCAAAGCAAAAGTCCAAAAACCAGGGGCAAGGCAAAAAGAGTAATCCAAAGGCAGAAAAGGGTCAAAAACACGAACAAGGGCAAAAATCATGAAAAACCGCTCAGTAACTAGGAAACTAGAATACTTCACAATGGTTGTTTGCAGTCTGGTCTCTTTTATATCCGAGAAGGGTTAGAACTCAGGTGACGGTGATCTCTGGCTGATGGGTTGTACTGAATTCCCGGATCTGGATCGTTCAAGTTTCCTGGATCGGGAGTCCAAGTCTGTCACGGGTCTTACAGTTATGCATGTGCAGGGGGTAGACCGGCGGTGGCTCCCACCCCGTTTACAGGTTCAGATAATCCAGAAGTAAGAATTTGCTTGGTAAAGCTTTTCTCTGGTATTGAAGAGAGTGGAGAGCGTCCAAAGAGTGGAGAGCGTAATGTCCGATCTCCCACTTTTGTTATGTCCACAGGACCTTTCTTTTGTATCGAACAAACTCAAACTTGGGGTAGCACTAGAGCAATGGATATCTTTCGTGGGTGCAATCACACCATCTCCACATCTGCTATGGGAAAGGGGGATGGATATAATATGTGTGTTGGGCATACCGATGTGTGGTGGATCTGCAGTTCATATTACTTGGCACCTACGCTACCCTCTAATTGGACTGGCCATTGCACTCCCGTTCTTTTGCTTACGCCATTTAAAGTTATTGCATTGGAGGATCGCTCACACAATAGTTTCAGAATGAAACTATGTCTAAACCAGTGTCATCATTTCATCCACATGTTTATATTGATGCAATTTTTTTGGTGGGTTACTATTAATAAAAATGTAGATTGGATCAATTACATCTATCATAAACAGCAGCGAAAACTTTTATCCCAAATAACACAAGTCCGGATGGTATGGTGTCCAGAGCTTTGACAGGCTTGACAGCTCTGTCTGAAGAGCTGGCCACTAACTCAGGGTTAATTAATAGCGCATTTGGATTCCTGGAATCCTGGTTTGGAAAATGGACAGGTATGGTACTTTCATTACTGGTTGGTTTGGCTGCCGGGGCATGTTTGTTCATTTTCTGTGGTTGTTCTTGTTGTTTCCCCAGTTGTCAGATGAATGATTGAGAAGCTAGTTGTTTCACTGTTGCCTAACACAAAGGATCAAGTGTACATGGCAATGGCTCGCGTGGAGCGCGACTCCATGGGCGATGACCCTGATCCGTATCTTTATCCTGATGACATGATGGACAAAGAACGTTCTGGAGAAGTGGAGTCGTCGATGTGAGCCAGTGAAGTGGTAGTAACCCATCCTGGCTTACCGAGTGGCCAGCTACAGGCCTGCAAAGGTCACAATGGCCGAAGTTCTACGTGATCAAATGGCAGGTGGGTTTCCATCAAAGCTTATGTGTGACCTTTTTCATATGTTTGTAACCTTTTTTCATATTTTTTCTTTCCATCATATAGTGTTTTCATAGTGTTGATTGGTAAGTTTCTTTTTCTATAGTGTTTGATTCTAAGTTTCCTTTATTGAATTTGTTCCCAGAATATGTTTATACACATATATTCTCATTTGTGTTTAGTCAACAGTACTTCCATATATATACATATATCCTCTTACATTCTGACCAAGAAACATGTATCAACATATACTCACATCTTTGTGTCCTCAGGGTTTTGCGCATATATCATAATATTTTCTGTTTTAATTGATTTACATGCTTGATGTTAATCAAAAGGGGGGAGTGTGGAGTAAGATTTTTAGTTAACCAGGTTGTTGTGTTTTGCTTATTCTTTGTATTACTGTGTTTATCCTCTACACATAATCAGAAATAACCAGACATATGATCAGCATGTTCTGCACTATCTTTCAGGGGGTCTGGAACAAGGTGTCTGTGCATTTTGCCTCTCTGTCCTGATGTCGAGCGAGGCTGTGCAACGCAAAGCCCTAAATAGTATCGAACTTACCTAGACTAAGACCCCGAGGGTCAGTGAACAAGAGGCTGAGTGGAAAATATATAGAAACTTGCTGTCAGCACAGCACAGGACGTGCAGTTTCGGGTTTGCACCTTTGACCACGTTAAAGTACCTGTGCAGAACTACAGAAATAGTTCACTTCTTGGAAATCCAGGCTGAAGTGACAGCATGACATCATGTAGGAGAGACAATAAAGACCCCTGGTTTTTGTCTGTTGGCAGCACTTCGTTCCGAGGCCACTGAAACGGTGTGTGGGGGTCGAATTGCTCTATTGCCTGGCAATATAATAAACTTTGTTTGACTTTAAAACTCTCACAGATTTTGAGTCTTGAATCCCTGGAACATGGTATTAATTTTGCCGTAACAGTAGGTATGTATTTAAGGCCATCTGATATACTCGGGGGAGGAGGTTCTGGCTTGCTGTGCCGCCTGGATTTTATCCAATAGAGCCCAACTGACTGGAGCCATGACACAAGAGTGAGGGAGTATAGTTTCTGGGGTGGAGTTTGTTTCTGTTGGGTCGTTGGAGAATTGACATTTTTGGATCTGGCAATAGGAGAGGTGGATTTTGAACCTGGTAAAGAATAGGGCTCATCAAGCTTGTTGTGGGTTGACGCGGCAGGCCTCCCAGATGTACTCCAGTTTCTTATGGTCAGTCCACACATAAATTGGCATTGGGCCATATCCAACCAATGCCTCCATTCCTCTAAGGCCAGGGATGCAGTTTCTGGTCAGAAAGTAATTGTTGGGATAGCACTGCCCCGACTCCCGTGTCGGAAGCATCCAACTCTACAATAAAAGGTAACTGTGGATCTGAGTGAATGACAATGGCGGCTGTGGTGTCAAAAGCATCTTGGGCAGCAGAACACCAGTGCAGAGTTGAGTGGGAATTTCGATAAAGAGCAAGTGACCAGGAGTTAAAACTCACATAATTATTGGTGGTTGCCTTGGATACACAGTATCAATGGGTCAGTTTTGAATTCGAGATCCCAGAGGTCGTACATCCAGAGCTTGAACTGGGCATGGATGTTCGCAGTGGTGATGGGGAATTCTGAGTTGTTGGACTAAAGTTTGGCACGTTGTCTAACAGGTTGACTGGTGCCCTACACTCCACCAGGGCTTGAATTTTGAGCTGATCGCTGGGGTCATTGGACCACGATAGAAGAGTGGGTATGTCACAGTGGGAGACTGTGGGGACTGACGAGTTCAGGACACTCTATTCTGTAGTGTCCCTTTTCCCCACAGTAGAGACAAAGTCCCTATGTCCTCTTCCTCTCCATTTCCTGAGGTCAGGATCTGCAGATCTGTATGGGTTCCTCTTCTGGGTTCTTGGGGTTGATCAGAGAGGAGCGAGAGGACAGGTGATGATGAAACTCAGATGATTTGCCCTGCTTTCTGAGATTCTCTGTTCTTTCAGGTTTCTCTCTTTTTCTCTTTTTTCTCTCCTTTCTTGATGTAGTTCATCGATTTCGCTGCGTTTAGTTCCTCAGTCTCTGTTTACCAACTCATCTTTCATGGACTCCTTTAGCCCCTGATAGAATGCGATGGTGAGTGCAATACAGGGCCACTCACTCTGAGCCACCAGTGTGCGAAATTCAATGACGTGATCCACAACAGATCTTTGACCTTGTGTGATATTTAGCAACACCACACCACTGGAATTCAGACTTGGGAACAGGTACACAGGTAAGCTGGTAGGACAGTGGAGAACAGTACACAAAAAGTAATAAACACAGAAAGTTCAGAAAAGGGTAAATGAAAGCACACAGGAGGGAGTTCATGACCGAACAAAGATTGACAGTTAATTCTGGGTTAAATAGTGTATCTTTTTCAGGTACATGACTGGGTTGTGTCCAACGGGCAGAGTATAACTCCGGGGAAATGCAATCTATTGGATGTCTGAGGTGGTGTGTAGGGGACGCAACTGGTTGGCAGAGTTAGAACTCAGGCGAACACGATCTATAGGCTGTCCGTTGGGGTGTGTTGGGAGGTCTGGCAGTGGTTGTAGGATCCATGACACATGCATGAAACATTGTCTTTCCAGACTGAATTTCTGTAAGCTATATCTGTGTAGCTACAATTTCTCCAGATATATCAAAAGCAGTATAATACTGTATTTTTTTGTGATTCATTTTGCACAAACTATGCTTCACTACTGCAGGGTAAACCTCAGGGAGTCAAGGATCTCATGCAGAGAATTTGCTTAATATATGAGGAGATGCTTCACATACCACGTCGCATACTGTACTGTACAAATAGCCATCTGAAGTGCTCTGTCCACATTTACATGGTATTTTGCCTCATACAATGTGAAGGGTGCAAGAGGAAAGCTGATTTGACTATAAGTTGCTTTAATGTCAATCAAAAAAAAAGGTGAGAGATAGATTTCGTTCTCTATCACAAATGGATCCTTGATGAATCAAAGCAGATTTAAAACATACAAGATGAATTGACATGAAGACATTCAAACCTTATCAGTAGTGACATTCTATGCCTTCATTTCTACTGATGTATGCTGCAAAAAATAACATATAGGCAAGTGAAAACATCTTGTCAGTACATCCAGTCTTTCTCTTTAAGAGGCAATTGTAAGTTTCTTTAAATATCATTCACAACTTATCACAATTTATTTCTTCTATTTTATCTTGTGAAAGTGTTTATTTCTGTTGACACATAATTTTGCTTGTTTCAAGCATTAATTCTTGAAACAAGTAAAAATGTCAGCCATCTGGAATATATTTATATTTAATTTAATTACATGTCACATAATTACATAAATGTAGATTTACAAGAAATATTTTAACTGCAGCTGTGTAACTGTGTTAAAGGGAACACTACTGTTAAAAAGCTCCATAACAGTTTAAAGTGTTTGCAAACCAAATGCATTTGTTCATATAGCAGTACTTTTAAAATAAAAGGGCACAATACACTACTTTCGAATTAATTATTGAATTTTGCATATAACAATCCTGATTAATCACAGGAAATCATGCAATTAATTGTGATTAAAAAAATGTACTCGTTACCCAGCATTAATATAAACATTCTCTGCTACATTCACCTAATTACCCAGCACCCATTTTGAGATTGGTGGAAGTCTTAGAGGTCCTCAGACTGAGAGTCAGACACACACCCACCCAAACCCACAACCATACTCACACTGAAAGTAGTATGTGTACTTCTATTTTAGAATGTGTTAGCCCATGGGCATTTGGGGCAGATGGTGGCCTAGTGGTTAGCGCGTTCGCCCTGCGATCAAGAAGTCGTGGGTTTGATTCCCAAGACTG
>JBBJLS010072062.1:0-10647 GCA_037577275.1 Bryconaethiops microstoma
AGGTTTAATTGATTTCATGCCAGGCCCAAAAAAAAAAGTGTTCCTTTAATTTTTGTGAGCAGTGTATATATATATATGTGTGTGAAAACTCCCTCACTCATATACCACGTTACTGCGTATTCTTCAGCCGCGTGCAACCAAACTAGTTCGCCCATGTATTCCGTAAGTGCGAGGCTAATGGTGTAAGCCCTGTGGGAGTGGGAGTGGAAGTGTCTATATATATACTTACATACATACATATACATGCATTTCTGTAGAGGATTTCCTTTAGTTAAATAGGAAATCAATTAAATGGGTGCCAAAACTTTTGCATACGACTGTAAGCACGACTGAACATACAAACGAGGCAAAATGTGTTTTTGTTCATTTTATAAATTAGCCTGGAAATTGAGAATAATGAGCACGTAAGTTAATCATTAAAGTTAATTATTAAAGTTCAGTATTATTGCAATGAATAATATAATATGTTAAATTAGATTCTGATGTGCCGTGATGGACGTTTGTTCAGTGCATGGCTTACAGAGAACAGGAGAAGGCGGGAAAGGTCTCTGTTAAATATAAAACCCCTATAAAACCTCTCCTTCCCAACCACCACCCCCCCCCTTTTGCTCTCGCTCCCTCTCTCTCTCGCTCCCTCTCGCTTTCTCTCTCGCTCTCGCGCTCTGTCTTTTTGTCTCTCATTCTCTCTGTTTTCAAGACTGACTGAAAGGAATTGAATGGAGGCGGGGCTTAATTTCTCCCATTTATTCTAATACATTTCAGTGATCATTCATTTTTATAAAAAAATCATTATTTTTCTCTTTTTCTTATAATATCAACAGTTCAGTTTAATGTTCTGCAATTTTCAAATGTCAGGTTATTGTCATTCCTTTCGTATTATTTCTGTAAGATTTAAATCTGTTTAACTTTATTGAACCCCCTCACTTAATTAAAAAATAAATAAATACACATCCTCTATAGAGAGCTCACTTAAATTTGACTGTCAGTTTTAGTGCATAATTTCTCTTGCTGAGGTTAACAGAATGGGGAGAAATATATAAAATATATCATGTACCATAACGTTTTATTGCATTTCTTTTATTTTTTTTAACTATTTATTCCCCCTCAGTATGTTAAAATCAGCAAATAAACAGTAAGTGTGTATGAAAATGTGCAAAAGTGTGTAAGTTGAGGATGTGCACTTAGTATTGAACTCTAGTAAATAAACGCGTTTCTCATATGACTAAGTGTAAGTTGGGAAAACTGGGAATGTGAAATATTCCTTAAACTCACCACAAGAACTTAATGATACACAGACTGCTGAGAGGTCTCACACACACACACACTCTTACACACTCAGAGAAGCCGTGTGTTGGTTATGTGGTGTTTGAGGGGGGGCCTCCTGACCGAGCCTGTAATTCCACTGACCACTAAGGAGAAGGCTGCTGCGTTTTCTGGTGCGTTTTCACTAGAAAAGCCCAGAATACACCGGTTCACTCTGGAACCAGGCAGAGGAGCCATTCACCCCCTTCCATTCCTGTTTTACAGTAAGAGTCCTCGGCTCTTCCTCCACTTCTAAAGTGATAATTAGGTGGAAAATCCCATTTACACCCCAGGTTGAGACGCGTTGTTTGCTCCTCATTAATTGGTGGAGTGTAAAGAAGTAAAATCAATGATCTACATTTAAGGCAAATTGTGTGTTCTCTTTTTTTATTCGTTTTTTTGGGGTTTTTTTGGCTAAACCATCACTTTATCTCAGTTTAAACTACAGTTTTACAGTTGTTGGAGCAGGTCAGGTACAGTTTTGTGCAAAAGTTTGGGCACCCCTGGTCAAACCACGTTTTGTTAGTTTTTATTAAATATGTGAACAAGTCCTACGAGGGAGCTTTTTATTATTATTAAACACACACACACATATGGTCAAATTATATATATGGACACTTAATATATATGGTCAAACTTTTTGACCTTTGGCCAGAGAGGGGTCCAGAGCTTTGTGTCGGGCTGTAGAGTTGCCAGTATTTAAGGACCTGATGGAGCATACTTGACTCAGAGGGGCAGATGAGTGGACTTCACACTTGCTGTTTACAAGCCTGAAACACGTTACAGTTCAATTTACAGTCAAACCCAAAGCTACGATTACCGCGAGACACAGTCAGCTTTCAGAGTGGCTCTGCTGGGATGGGGATGGGGATGGGGATGGGGAGGGGGGGGGGGTCTGACACACTCACAGCACTTGTCAGTGAAACCCTGTGTGTAATCCTCTCCTGTGTTTAATATAGAGATGCTGTTTAGTGTAGATTCAGTGCACGAAGTAACAGATGTCCACTGTAAACCCCCCTCCCACCCTGCACACAGTGTCAGTGTCCAATCTTGTCCTTTTGCTTCTTTTTTGACCTTAAATCATTGATTTCAATGTTCTTTAATGCAGAAAACGACTCAGACGGGCCTTTTATATTAACACCTCTTGCTTCCTGCTCCATTCCCTCCTGGCTGTCCCGAAGGTAGCCATGGTTCATCTACACACCAAAAAATGAAAATTAAATCAGCTGGTTTTAATTAAACCTCACATTTTCTTTTAATGCATTGGAAAAGACAGTGTTTACTTTATTTGCATTCACTTTGATATAAAAATGCCATTTATTTCGTTCAGAACACCGGGAGATTTGATGGGACGCCAGTTGGGAATTTTAAGAAAAAATTTTCTCTAAATTGGGATTTTCATTATTTTCAATAAAAAATCGGAATTTGATCAGGAATGTACTGAAAGTCTGAAAAATGTATTCTTATTGGAATTCTTTCTCATTGAAAATCGGTGAATGTACTAATAACTTTATTCAGTCTGATTAAAAATCGAATAATGGTTATAGCTGATTTTAAAATCAGTATACATTTCTATAACCTTAAGATATTTTGGGTGAATAGTTCATCATATCCATTCAACCTGGAGGTTATTTGAGTCTCAAGTCAAGGTCGTGGGGGTCTTACTATTGGGGTCCTAAGAGTATGGTTCAAAAACCTTTAAAAAAAAAAAAAAAAGCCCCTCAGTTGTTTTGAGGGGGTCCTTTCTGAATATACTTTGCCTGTCTGAATTGTTTGATATCTCTTCACTGTTTGTTCTTGTTTTCTCCTCTTTTTTTATGTTGTTTTTATGTTTTTACAGACAAAGAAATGTTTGTAGGAAAGAGATCATGCGTATAAATCTTACTTCATGCTGCGAAACGCACCATTTTGTTACCTTTTTATTTAAGTGGAAATGACTGAAAAACTTCTGTTTTTTTGCCTCTTTTCGAAGATCGACAAGTTTAGCTGAATAGCTACTTTTGTTAGCTAGAACTTTTTCATAATGTATTTTTCTAACATTGCTTCCTGTTTTATTGTCAATAGTAGTAAAATTGAAAAACATCTATATAAATATATGAATATACGCCTATATTGAATCGAGTACAGTGTGCTATTCTCCTGGACCAGGCTTTGTGGATACTAATTGTAGCAACTGTTTTATTCCTTGCTCTTGAAATTATTTAAAAAGATGTTACCAGAAACTCTTGTTTGCCTGTTTGTTTATTTATTCGGGTATTTTGAATTTACAAGCATTTCTTCACCGACTGAACCTAAACTATTTTTATTTTTGTCTTTTTGCCATTTTCATTTTTGAATATTTGCAAACACAAAATGTGTTCTACATTATATTTAAATTTCACAAAGAATGAACAAATAGAAATGGTCCAAAATCACTTAGAAACATAGTTTCATTCACTTCAATTCAGTTGGGGAGGTTTTTATCCTTTTCTTGTAAAGTTCCCATTTTGGAGATACAAGGTTTTGTCCTTTTGTCGACAACCTACATACTTGCATATGCCTCTAACAAAAATTCATATCGTATTACTAATGAGTACTTAAGATGAATGTATTAATGTATATATTTATTCATATTAATAAGCAATACTTTAAAAATATATACATTAGGTCCTTCATGGTTATTGTTCAATCATAATAGACACGGTATAGATTTGATATTATAAACTAAATACCAAATCATGGGTTTAGAGGATTTGCGGTCAGATTGCTTTATTGAAAACTTTGACTCCACTTTGGTTTCACCTTAGAGCAACTGAAGTGCCTTGTTAGAATGGATGCCTGGATGCCATTGGACATGCAGGTCTGCGTACAATCACACACCCCTACAAGATCTCCAAGTCTAGAGCTCCTGCAGCCGGAGCTGTTTTAGTGTTTAGGTCTGTGAAAAAGATGAACCCCCAAAACACAAAGCAGAAAACCATCTGTGACAGAACAAGGTTCCTGACTCTACCAGAGATCTCCATCAGTTCTCACACCTGGTAATGGAACAGTGTTTTGTGATCCGATCCAACCGGAAACCAAATACATTAAAGCATCCTAAAGCACTTAAAAATAAAAAGGGCACCTTTGAGAGGTTTTGTACGTTCAAACATGAGGTTTCTCAAACAGCTGTTGAACCAAGGAGACAATCATTTTATCATGCAGGGTTTTCTTTAGTTTGGGGAAAAAAAAACAGAATAAGTAAATAAGGTTTAATAGCTTGGAATAAATTGTATACAAAATACTGCATATATACATATATGGTGTAAATACATATATTATTCAAATAGTATTCAGTACTGTGCAAAAGTCTAGTGTGTGTGAGTGTGTGCAGACACTGGCAACAAAAACTTTAGATAAGCAACGAGTGTTTGTCACATTAATATTACTAAATATACTAAAAACTAAAAAGAATAAACATTCTAAACAGTGATTTTATGTACAGTGTGTGAATGTGTTCCTTGCAGAAGTCCAGTATTACTTGTAGTTTCGATCAGAAACATGGTTTGACTCGATCAGTCCTTCATTAAATTGAATCAGGAGCTGCTGATGGAGTTTCACAAACATAATCAATGACTGGAGGAACCGAAGAGGAATCTGGAACCGAGCCTGTGTTCTCCTCACCAGCTCACAAAATATCAACTACTTTTTGCAAACAAAGCAAATGTTGATACTTTTTACTGCTTTCGTGTTTGTTTGCATTTATTCTAATGTTAACTTTCATGTATGTTTGTTTGCAAATATGTTACTTTTATTATAATTACTTAATGTTCTATTTCATGTCTCATTTTGGTGTCTTTCACAGCTCTGCTCATCATTCATGACAGACATTCACAGTGTCTTCCAATTCATATGAAACCAGAAGCTCAGGACCTGCATAAAAGTACAGTCACTATAGGAGAGGTGTATAAAATAAAAGCACAACATTAGGTTTTCTTAAATAGTAAAGTACAGTAATATTGTAGAGCTTCATCTTTGTGCAAATTGGACTGGCTAATCTCCTATAAAGGCATCTGCTCTGTTTCTGACATGAGAAAGCAAATTTATCTCCCACTCTCCTCTTCATGTGTTTAAGGCCACGCTGTGTGTCTGACCGTGACTGTGGACTTTAATGAGATTAACACTGCTGCTTTGTCTGCCCCCCCACTCCAGTCCAGCCACAATGGGCTGCGAGTAAGCAGATGCTACAACTTACCAGTGGACCAAACCAGGGCTGCTGTAGAGCCGTCATATGACCAGAAAACAGATTCACTAACGAGTATTTCTGTGTTTGTTAGCAAGCTCAACTACCCCCTTATCTAAAAAGACTAATACTAATCAATTATTAGTTGTAGTATATATATAGATAGATAGATAGATAGATAGATAGATAGATAGATAAATAGATGTGTATGTATAGATGTGTGTGCATGTGTATAGGTGTATATATAAATATATATATAAATATATATTACTACATTTACATTTACATTTACGGCATTTAGCAGACTATTACTAATATTACTAATAGTAGTAATATTACTACTACTACTACTATTATTATTATTTATTCACATGGGACCATATGAGACCTTGCTTTTATAATATCCCCAGTCAGTTTCAGGTTTGAAGTAACTACAGTAGACAGTAGTGTTTTCCAAATCTGGGAGAAACTGGGGGTAAACTTTGTGCACATTTTTACATTTTACAGGCTTTTTTCTAGAATCAGCAGCTCTTCCTGAGGTGTTATGTGGTATAAAAAAAAAAGCTTTACTTTGTTGTGGTGCAGGACTGGGAAACCCTCCTGTAACGGGATTCCCTCCTTTATTATCCAGTGTGAACAAAGGGGTGTTGAAGCTCCGCGCTGATTGGCTGGTCAGTGTCTGAAAACAACAGATTGGACAGTGCTCGAGCCCCAGCGCCCGCACTCTTTTCTCCGCCCATATTCCGCCCAGCTCCGCCCTAGTGGGCTCCGCCTCTGTCTCTACAATTGGTTCGTCTTCTTCTTCGAGAGTCCTGGAATGGTTGTATATAAAACTACTGCAATTACATCTCATATTTATGGTTCTTTAACTGTATTTTTGTTGTATTTTTTGCTGTGTTATGTTTAAATGTACTAGCATCCTTTGTGTTTGGGGTAATAAGACCTCCTAGCCAGGAAATGGTTCTGCTGGAAAATGTTTCCCTCTCTTCGTGTCATGTGGTTCTCCTACCGGTATAATTATGTTAATGGCCCTAAAGCAATTTTTTGAAGTTAAAAAAAAATGCAGATTACAGTATATTACCCTCAATATCATACAAATATATTTCATGAAACAGTTAAAACAGCCTGAGGTCATACTAAGCCTGAAGAACCCAGCTGTACTGTGGGCTCTGTGGCGCAATGGATAGCGCATTGGACTTCTAGACAGCGGCGTGAAGCCATTCAAAGGTTGTGGGTTCGAGTCCCACCAGAGTCGATGGTTTTTGGGGCAGCGGGTGATTTACCCTTCCCCTCAGAAGGTCGTGGGTTTGAATCCCAGGACTACCTCAGGATCCCTGAGGTATTCTTGAGCGAGGTACCGTCCCCACACACTGGCTGCCGGCTGCTTCACTTGGGTAAGTGGGTTAAATGCGTAGTTGTTCACGTACGATAAAAGGATACTTTACTTGTGTACAGGACACTGAAAACACATCATGTTACTCATGTGTTTACCCAGTTTGTCCTCATTACATTATGAGGAAAGAATGATGTCAGATATTTATTTGGAGACATTAAACTTTGTGTGGGGTCAAACTGACACCAAACAAAAATGTAGGACTAAAAAGTTTAGGGGCGTGTTTTTTCTGGAATATGGGCGGGATCAGGATCCCACTGACCAATCGTGGTGCAGAAGGAGGGGCAGGAGGCGGAGACTGTGAACACGGGTGGAAAAATAACGCTTCCTCTTTTATCACACGGGCGCGTGGACTTGGAGGCTGAGAGCCGGAAGGTCGGAGCGCGTGCACGTTTCGTGTTGAACATCAAACGTTTGGAACGTCTGCGTCAGCGTTGACGTGAGCCGCCGGGAGCCGCGGGAAGCTGAGGGGGGCGGGGCTTCAGTGAGAGGAGCAGCAGCTCGAGCCCGAGAGCGTCGTGACGACGGAGCGCGCGCTTGCGCCTGACAACAACGGACTCGCTTCGCGGGGTGAGTGCAGCACTAACGGCCGCAGTCCGGCTCTGTTATGTTAGGATGAAAATCTAATTTTCTCCAGAATTAACCTCTGCTGAAAAAAATCCCCCAGAGACTCGCACAGCCATTGTGTAGCAGTGCTACTGCTCCTGTAGTCCGTAAGTGGAGAAATAGTCGATCATTTACTGGAAAACATATGAAAGATATCAGTTTCCTCGTGGTGAATCCCACAGGACTCCTCACTGTAAAGGGACTCCACTGTTAAGGACTTATTTAATGATCTTTTAATGATGTAGTTCATTAGATAGTTATCTAGTTCACTACATAGACAGCAGGCTCACATCACTTCACTCTCTGTCCTCATCATTCATTTGTGTGATTCATCGCTCTCTGCAGTTCTGATATCGGACGGCTCCAATATGCAGATGAGCCTCTAACCAATCACAGTTTGTGTTTTCAGATTGTGTGACCAATCACAGCTCCAGGGGAGTTACTGGGTGTTCTGATGATTTGAGGTCTTCATGTAAGATAGGATATGATAAGATAAACCTTTATTAGTCCCACAAGTGGGAAATTTGCTTTGTCACGGCGGAAAGTGGACAGTACAAAGTTAGGAGCAGCAAAAATTAAGAAAATAATAGAATAGAATAGTATGAAACAGAATAAAATAGAATAAAAATAAAATACTATACTAACAGTGCAGTAGTGCATGGTGTTAAATTTAAGTTACGTAGAGTAGATTAAACAGTTAAGGGACTTAAAAAAGGCAAAAAAGAAAGAAGCTCAGAGATGAGCAGAGCTGCCTTGACTGGCTGCCACACACTGGGGGCGCCGGAAGTGAAAAAATACAGTAGTCTAATTATTTTCATCCTCAGCCATTAAAGACACAGACTCATCAAGGTGTTTTTGAAGGGCCCGTTCTTCTGTTTCGTTTTTTCCAAGATGATTCTGTGAATTTTTGTGTCAAAAGTATTATTCTTAATTTACCATCATTTAGTTTTCTGTTCATCCCCTTAGTTTGATTAACTTTTGTATGTGAATGATCTCTTTTCTGATTGGCTGCCCTGTATTGTAGCTTGTTTAAAAGGCAACACAGGGCTGAAACACACCGTAGAACTGTTCTACGTGTTTTTACCTCCTTAACCATCACCACCACTGCTCTAAAACACCATTTTTAACCCCATTAGGTTTGACCTGATGAGCCTAATCCATCATTAGAGCAAGAAAATGGTAAAATATGCAATACACTTGGACTCCAGGAGCACTTAGACTCCAGGATTGAGAAACACCAGGCGAGTTTGTGTGTGGTGGTGTTACGTAACAGATCTGTGGTTGCTGATCGTCTAGCTAAACCTCCCTGTCAGATCCACCAGCCGTCAGCCTGACGAGATTGGAGCAGACTGGGTGGTGAGCTTTCTTTAGGAGTATCTTGGTGAAGTTTAATTTCTGCTGCAGCCCTTCATTAAGACAGGCCTGTGATTGTGTGTCTCATGACCCTGAACTAGTCGTTATGGTGACCATATGCCATTGCTGGCCCGTGGGCAGCTGGATCTCACTCCCAGACTATTGTCGGACTATAAGAAAGGAGTAGACAATTGCCAAATCTGGCCGTCCCATTTTCCACTGTGCGGATGCCGAGAGAGAAAGAAAGAGAGAGAGAGAGGAAGAAAGAGAGAGAGAGAGAGAGCACGCTGTGTTTGTGTTTCTATCTGGCATTTCATGAATCCTCAGGGTCCGAGGATGTGCATGGCGGAACACTTGCGAGAAGACACACACACACATTCGGGAAGTGTTTCACATGGCAAGCTGCTAAACTCGTGAAATAGGGGGAAGGAAGAGAAAGAGGAAAGGGGGCCGACTCCTGATCTCTGGCGCTGGCGGACAAAGCCTGTTGTTTGGGTCGTGAGTGTTTTCAGTGTTGTCATGACAATGTGAACAATAGCCAAGTAAATGGAGTTGGGGGTAATGATGCTGAGAGAGAGGTGGGAATATTGGGTGCTGCTGGGGGAAGTGTGTGTGTGTGTGTGTGTGTGTGTGTGTGTGTGTGCGTGCGTGCGTGCGTGCGTGTGTGTGTGCAGTCACGAGGGGAAAACGTGGTCAGGAGGAAGGGGTTAGCGAACAACCGCCTCAAAACAATGGAGTATCTTTTGGTCAACAAAGCAAACATGCATGTATATACAAATACGATTACAAAAGAGGGGGCTCCTGGGTGGACTCCTGAGAGAACTGTCTAAGCGTTGGCCTTTTTGTCAGGAGATCACCAGTTTGATCCCCGATGATCCCGAGAGTCTCAAGAGAGCATAATTGGCCTCTGATGGATCACAGCTGTCCAGTGGGGCCAGTTTGAAAAGATGCACCTTTACCCTCTCAGCATTGATGGTATTGTGATTGGGGGAAACCTAGATAGTGGATGAAATGACATGACCAAAATAAGCTGTATTGGAATGTACAGTAAACGTCCGCTTATACGCAGTTCAGCAGCCGCAGTTTCAGTCTCTCATGGATTTTTTCTGAGAACCAAACTAATAATTGCTTGTGGAAACTGTCGCACATTCGCTGCAGATATCCTCCGCATTTTTTTGTGCTTTTTTGACGTCCGGGCCTTGTCTGCGACGCCCCCTATCCTCGTGCTGGTTGTTTATGTTTAGGTGCTGATGATGATGAGGGGGTGTGGTGGACGAGGCCCGGACGTCACAGCTTTTTTCATGGCAATATCTAATTTTTCATGCATTTTAGTGCTAAATTATTAAGAAAAATATAATTTACTAATTTTGTAACATAAATATTAACGTTAATTAAGCTACATTTCGATATAAAAAATAACTACATTTTTTGGTACTGTCCACAGAACACGAAGTAAGCACATCTTGGGATGGTAAAATACCGCTGTACTTAGAAGCGGGAGGTTTGAAAGTAGCCAATCCGAGAACGTTATTTATTTCTCTATGCTGCTGATTAGCTGCTGCCTTGTGACACATCTCGTAATGTGTGAACGAAATTAAAATGTTTTGTGAGCATCTTTGGAGGCATATTTAGGGTTTACACTATAAAAATATGCATTTTTAGTCTTTTTTTTTTTTTTACCACATCACCGTTTTTTTACTATTTGCAGGGGCTCTTGGAGCGTAATCCCCACGAATGTCGGGGGTTTACTGTGTGTGTGTGTGTGTGTGTGTGTGTGTGTGTGTGCATGTGT
>JBBJLS010072063.1:0-10645 GCA_037577275.1 Bryconaethiops microstoma
GTGTGTGTGGTCATGTGTGGTTTTGTGTGTGTGTGTTTTATCTTGTAATTTTGAAATTCATTTTAACATGTGAAGTTAATTTAAACCCTCACACGAGAAGGAAAAATGCAGTTTGTTTCTGTAGAAAAGAAGCTTGATGTGGATATCAAGACTGACCATTAGCACTACAGCATGCAGCAGCACATACCAGGTACCACACACATACACACATACACACACATATGCAAACCCACACCACACACACACACACACACACACACGCACACACACGCATACATATACACAAGCAGTACAATGCAGGTGTTCTCCAAATGAGAAGTAATTTTGTATGTGTGTGTGTGTGTGTGTCCCCGCATGAGCCAGTCCCCTTACTGGAAAGCAGGGTACGATGCAGTCGCAGTCTTCCTGCACTCAATCTGGACAGACTGAGAATGGCCAAGACGTTAGCGGACAAAGCTGTGAAGGTCGGTGCCATTTGATTGTCCCTGATATTTAATTATCAGATGGAAATTTGGTTTATTATAAATGAAATGCTAATCAATGCAGTATACAATTTGAACTGATAGTTGTTACATATAACTTGCACCACATTTAAATTGAGTTTAACTCAAACCAACTGAACACACTGTGATACAAATGATTTTGAAGTAACAAAGTAGGTTAATCTCAGTACCCTCTCCTGATTTGCTTGCTAACCTTTATTTGCAAGTTTGTGCATGCGTTCTACAATACCTCAGACCTTCTCAGGACTGAGCTTAAATATACCATAGTCTATTGGAATTAAATTGTGTAGGTATGCTCTGTACTGTTATGAAAAGTACATATCTTTTTCCCCTAAGAAACTGAAGAGTATCTTTTAAACCGATTCAAGGTACAAAAGTGTACCTTACATACTAGGTTGTATCTTTGAGGGTTAATATGTGCTATTTGTACCTTGGGGGACTATAATTAACTAGGACAGTGCATTTGTATGACAGTGTGTTGGATCTAAAGCACTAAGTGACATTCTATTGCTCATTGTAAATACCAGTCCAGCACTAAATCAAAGAGCTGAGAATGCAGATCCCAGAATCTTTGAATATTGTGACCAACAAACTATGAAAAAGACAATGAGTCATAGAGTATCTATGATAATTTTCTTACTAACCCCCTTAAAACACAGCTGGGCTCACAATTCTTTTGTCACTGATGATGATGTTGATGCTGCAGGAGAGGAAAGTGTTCTCCATAGAGGGTCCATACCCTGTGATCCGTGCTGCTCTGAAGGCCAGAGGGTGGGTCGAGCGTCGACTTCCCCGCCGCTCTCCATTGGCTTGTCACCATGGAGACCAGCAGGCAGAGGGCACGGGAGAGACTGACAGCAGTGAAGATGATGGTAACAGATTGATCAGCCAGACAGGGATGAACATACTTATCATCTCACATTATGTTATAAATTGCTAGTTAATAAGTATGTGTGTGTGTGTGTGTGTGTGTGTGTGTGTGTGTGTGTGTGTGTGTGAGGTATGTAATCATAAATGGCAAAGTCCTGTATATTGGTCTACAATTTAATTCCTTGCTCTCACAACTACTTACAATATAGTGCAAAAGTCTTAGGCACCTGTGAAAATAGTTTTATCAGCCTGTGATAATGTGTCTTTCTGCTAGCAAAAGTTATAGAATAAATGCAAACAAACCAGAAAGCAGTAAAATTATCCAGATTTGTTTTGTTAGTAAAAAGAGTAGTTGATATTTTGTGAGCTGGTGAGGAGAACACAGGTTTGGTTCCAGATTTCTCCTCAGTGTCTCCAGCTGTTGCTTGGATTTGTGAAATTTCATCAGCAGCTCCTGATTTAATTTAATGAAGGACTGATTAGGTCGAACCAGGTTTCTTATGGTAACTACAAGTAATACTGGACTTCCACAAGGAACACACTGATATACTGTACATAAAATCACAATTTACTGTGTAACGTTATTTGTATTTACTCTTTTTAGTTTTATTTAGTATATTTACTAATATAAATGTAAAAAACACTATCAGCTCATCTAAACAGTTTTTAAATATTATTTTTGCATATGCCTAAGACATTTGCATAGTACTGCATATATTAGTTCGATAGTAGTGATTGAATCATTAATAGTAGTTCCTGAGATGAATGACTAAATAACAAGACTAGGCTTCAAGGGAGTGAGGGAATAAGGGGGGTGGCAGAAGGCTAACATTTATATTAAACCATAGAAGTCAGCAATCACCTTAATCTTTTAACTTCTATCTATACATTCAAACCTGCTTGAACCTGTCGATGTGGTTTAGGAAACAGTATGAATTTAAACTTTAAATATGAAAACCTGATGTCGATGTAAATTGAGCTGGAAAAATAGAACTACACAAAATGCATATTCAGCATGAGTGTAATTAATTGCATACCTCACTATGTATTTTTTTTCATGATATAGACTTATAGGACAGTGTAAGGCATTTCTCTCTGTCACACACGCACACACACACATACACTCACACACACACATACACAAATAGATCACTCTTATCGTCCCGAGGGAGAATATGTCATCACTCTGTGCTCTTTGTTTTTGCGCAGGTGCAAACAGGGGACAGGATGGAGACAGGGAAGATGACACTGATGATTTGTCTGATCTCATAGTGAGTTATGACACCATTATAGTCTCTGTCACTTACCTTGGCAAATATTGGATGATTTTTTCACTGTTTCCCTGTACTTATCCCTGTTTCTTACATAATTTTGCAATTTAACCTACTAGGCTCGTCTGGTGCGCAATGAAACCACATATTTCTACTGGACAACCAAGAGGGACGCGGTCGACTGTTTGTCGTTACGAAAAGACCAGATGACTAATCACTATGCAAAAGCCGGATCCTTTACCACCAAGGTGCCTTTTAAACCCTCTCAGAATCAGTCATTCCATTAACATCTCACTACAAAATCTAATGTATCACATTATATGTAATGTATAGTATTACCTATCTCTTGCTCTCTCTCTCTCTTTCTCTCTGCCTGTATTTGTTTGTTTTTCTCTATCTGCCTCTCTCTCTCTCTCCCTCTATCTCTCTCTCTCTTTCTCTCTTAGGTGGGTTTGTGTATGAGTTTGAGGAATCTCCAATGGTTTGACTCAACTGATCCTGACACATTCTTCCCACGCTGTTACAGGCTGGGAGCAGAGGATGAAAAACAAGCTTTCATTGGTTAGTGCCAATGCCCATCCAGTACAAAGTCCCACCCACAGAATGTGTGCCAGTCAATTATAAATAAATCTTCCTCTGTCTTGCACCCTATAGAGGACTTCAGACGTACGGCATGCACAAACCTATTGCGCTATGTGGTCGAGAGATCTGGAGAAAAAGAGGTGGACAGATCAGAGCTCTGTAACACTAAACAGTCTCAAGGTAACACACTTACTCAAAAGTGGTTACACACAATGTGTCTTTTCACAAACTGTTCTGGAGGGAAATCTCACGTCCTCGAAGTTTTGAAGAAACATTCTTAAGTCAAGCAATGGCCAGTGTTGTGCCAGTTCACACTGGAAAAGAACTAGTTCAAAGTTCAGTTCATTCAAATAACAATGAACTAGTTCACGTTCATATATATATATATTTCCATTTTGAACCAAGTTCATGGCCCAAAAAATGAACTAGTTCACGTTTTTTTTTTTTTTTTTGGGGGGGGGGGTTATCACGTTTGTTCTTTATTTTTTTTTTTTTTTACATTTTCAATTCAATGTCCTTCTATCTGGACCTCATTCAATCTTCTCCTTCTATCTGTCATACCACTGAACAATCACAGATATAAGTTAAATTTAAAAAGTTTTGAGGTTGAGAATAGATCTTAACACTTAAGCAACGCATAATGTTTTGCTGAAAGTAAAAAAAAAAACGAGGTGCAGGTATACTGTATATGGAAATTACATTCAGACAATATTAACACAAAATTTTAACAAAACGTGTCTGCCTAAACTGCAGCATTCAGACAATATCTTGTAAAGTGCTCAGAAAAGAACATAACTAAAAGAAAACAAAACGTGTGGTTCTAAATCTACACCGATTTCTCAAATGTTTAAACAAACTGCCTTCTGCAGAAGCGTCTGAACTCGCAGCACCAACCATACTAGCCTGTAATCAGCAAACGTAAAACGTGAGCTGCGTTCAGTCTCGCGAGACTAAACGGCACTTACGTTCACGTTCATAATTTGTAAACTGATTTGTTCAGTTCAGCGTTCACGAAAAATAGGAACGCGTTCGTGCACAACACTGGCTATATCTATATGTTCCTTCTTTGCTGTGCAAAGGTACTGATGAGCAATAAGTGCTTTTTAAACATTAATATTACTGTATATACTTAATAAAAATAAATCCAATTAACATTTTATGTACAGTATATCAATGTGTTCCTTGTGGAAGCCCAGTACTGGCTGTACTGGTTCATACTGGTTTGACTCAATCAGCACTTCATTAAACTAAATCAGGTAAGCTGCTTTTGGATTTTTACAAATATAAACAATGGCTGTAGGCATCGAGGAGCCATTGCTTAGAACTAAACCTTTGTTCTTACGAGCTCACGAAATATCAACTACTTTTTTTTACAAAAAAACAAATCTTGATACTTTTACTGCTTTCTTGTTTGCTTGCATTTACTCTAATGTTAACTTTGCAAGCAGAAGAACACATCACACACTGAGAAGATGGCTTTAAACAATTAGCATTTTGGTTAAAAACAGTTAGCATATATTGTTGCCCGTAGGTGTCGAAAAGCTAAATAGGCTACAAGCTGGTCAGAGGATTGGAGCTAGGCTGATTGACACAGCCCTGCATGTGTGTCAGGAGTATCTGAACGGTCAAGAACACAGAGATATAGATGTGGCTTTCGAGTCTCCGGCATCCATCTCAGAGCAACAGTGGGATTATTTTATCCGGAACTACTACCTCGTTATTCAGTGAGTAGAGTACATTCAGTTTAATCAATTTGAAAGGATGGAGCTACGCTTCAGTATACTGAATAAGTGCATCTTTGTAAATGCAGTGTTTTTTGGAACTGCACAAGAAAACATTAATTAAAAACGGGTGTTTGTAGATTAATTTCTATACATACATATTTACATATGTAGTGTGAGACCAATGAGACCGTTAGTACAATGTAATGAAATGATTGCTAATTTGTTCATTTTTTTATGGTGTGCCCTCTCCATTTTGTGGAATACATACAAACTGCTGTATAATTTTTGTATCTGTCTATAAATAAATCTTTTCCTGCCTCTGTAGTGATGGTGTGATCATAGAGGGGTGCAGTGAGTATACTGAGCGCTGTAGGTCTATGTTAACTTCCATGCAGAAGGTCTGTCCGCAGCTGGAGACTGATGGAGTCAGTAACATATGGATTATCAAACCAGGGGCTCAGTCACGAGGCAGGGGTGAGCCCAGTGTGTGTGTGTGTGTGTGTGTGTGTAAGTGACATTACATGAATATGTTCTTCTTCTTATCATGCCTTTTCTCGTACATTGTAGGTATAGTGTGTATGAACAGGTTGGATGAGATGCTGAGTTTAGTGGACAGTGATCCTGCACTAATTAAAGACAGTAAGTGGGTAGTTCAGAAGTACTTGGAGCGCCCTCTGCTGGTCAATGGAACTAAATTTGACCTGCGCCAGTGGTTCCTGGTCACAGACTGGAACCCTCTCACAGTGTGGTTTTACGATGAGTGTTACCTGCGTTTCTCCACCCAGCCCTACTCCACACACAGACTGGACAGGTGAGTAAGTGAGAGACACCACAGAGGAATCAAATGTTTCAAACTCATGTAGTGGAATGTAGCATTGTATTAACTTAAAAAATAAGCCACTTGGGTCCCACGGTGGCACAGTGGGTAGCACTGGGTAGGATAGCTTGGGGGTTTCGAATCCAGATCTTGTGTGTAGAGTTTGCATGTTCTCCTTGTGGTGGTTTGGGTTTCCTCCAGGGTCTCTGGTTTCTCCCACAGTCTAAAGACATGCCTGTCAGGTGAATTGGGGTTTTTAAATTGACCGTAGGTGTCTCATGCCCATTGGCCCTGGGCCCCTGCGGCCCTAGTGAGGATTAAGTAGTTACAGAAAGTGAGTGAAACAAGTCACTTCGCAGCTTTAGTCATTTTTACCTGATTTTTATTGAACCTCAAATAATAGGTTAACGAAATGAAAGACATAGATTATTGTTATGTTTGCTTGCTGTTAGAGGTTTGAAGGCCAAAAAGCAGGTCTGTGATCCTGTAATGTTCTCACTCTGCTACCGGGGGAAGCTACTCTATATCTGCCCTAAAAGGACAGTTGTTATCAGCATCTGTACATTAGACTGTGTGATACATTGTTTTAGGCTGGTGGGTCATTTCTAATTGGCCCATAAAGAGAGAGAAATGGTCGTTTGATATTTAAATATGAATTACACTGCTTAATTGAAGAGCAAATTTCCAAAACTCACTCAGTCCATTTTTTTTATTTTTTTAGGTAACACTACTATTTTCACATTACCTCTTTATGTGCAATAGTATAACCGACCAAAACTCACTCAGTCTTTGCATAATACACAATACAAGATTAGGTGAATTTCCAAAACTCACTCAGTTCACTTGCACAGTCGCGAGTGCTGTTGCACACGTTAGTGACTATGCATGTGATAAATAAAGCATCTTCTTACTTACTGGTAGACAGAAGTATGTTTACAATTTTTATGCAGTTACCTGTTATTGACTCTATGCTGTGTCATGTAGTAGGATATAAATATTAAACTTGTACATAATTTTGTGACATTGAATATCGATTTACTTAAAAATTGTTTTCATTATATTTTTTAAAACAAATTTGCCCATACTAAAATATGCAGGAGTTGCACTTTGGAAACAGGCATTGAAAAATGACAACTGTAAAATTTCAATTAAAAACATTGATTCCTGTAAAAATTGCTTTCCAATAATAAAACAAGTAAAACATGATTTTCTGGGGGGAAAAAAATGCTTTTGGACTGAGTGAGTTTTGGAAATTTGCACTTCAGTTTCTTCCTTTCCCCCCCTCATCTTTCCCTTTATCAGCTCTGTTCATCTCTGCAACAACTCCATCCAGAAGCATTTCCGGCCAAGCACAGGTCGTGACCCGTCTCTGCCTACTGAAAACATGTGGTCCTGTGCTGAGTACCGTTCCTGGCTGAACACTTCGGGCCGTGGCCGACTCTGGGAAGATGTGGTGCTTCCGGGCATGAAGCAGGCAGTGATCCAGACACTGCTGACTGCACAGGACAGTGTGGAGCCTCGCAAAGCCAGCTTCGAGCTCTATGGTGCAGACTTCATTCTGGGCTGTGACCTACACCCATGGCTAATGGAGGTCAATGCCAGCCCCACCATGGCGCCCTCCACGACCATCACTGCCCGACTCTGCCGTGCTGTGCAAGAAGACACATTGCGTGTGGTACTAGATCGACGTTATGACCACAACGCGCACACTGGAGGATTTCAGCTTATCTACAAACAGGTACACAGTAATTTAACCTTTATATTACAGGTTCTCAGCCCTAATTTTGGAGTAACCCCCACCCTGCACATGGCTGTGTTTCCTCCTGTAGCCGCTCACATTAACCCAGGAATGCTTTGTTAATTAACAGCTTAGTAGGATCAGAAACAACACTTAAATGTGCAGGATGTGTGGGGGGTGGTACTGCAGGACCACTGCTAAGCAAGTCATATGAATACTGGTTCTGGTTCATACTGTATAATGCAAACATTGTACCATATACATTGTTCTGGTTTCTGAAGCTTGCTTTTATAGCTTTGCATTTAAGCCAAGAGGCTAATATAGGTGCACTTAATAAAAGCTTACATACAATTAGTACTTAAACCATGCAAAATAGACTTGCTTATGTGGTTTCTGACACTTTCTGACTATATTTAATTCATTTTTAGTTAGGTTTGTCATCTAAAAAAAAAGACACATCTTAGGCTCCATGATGTCTACTTCTAAATGATTTCATTTAAATCCATGTTGTAAAGAAACAAATGAAATGTATTTTCGTTCCCATGTAGGCTTCATTATTTATACGTGACTAACACAGTAATCATCACATTACTGTCACCTGCTATGCTTGTTTTGAGCAAGTCATATTTGAGTGACAAGACCATTGATGGGTTTGATGATTTGCGATGAGTGTGTAGTGTTTTGTTCCATGGAAATCTTGTAGCGTGGGTGTCTCATGCATGCATTGTAAAAGTTCTGTAGTGTAGGCTAGGCATAAGAACACCAAACATGTCATTGCTGTTTGACTACATTTGGGTTAAAGGAAAAATTGTGTAGGTATTTTTGCTGAATTGTTCATTTGAATAATATACATTAGCTTGACTTTTCTTTTTTTCCCTTATTTTCTCCAGGCAGCAGTGGAGGTTCCTCAGTATTTAGGTATAAACCTTTTAGTGGAGGGGGCTCAGATCAGATGCCCTCTGGCTTTACCACGTAAAACATTCGTCCACACTCATTATAACCCATTACACAAATCCAGGACTTCTCTACCAGCTAGTGGACATGCTTCTGGTAAGGAAAACCAATTCAGTGAAGAGAGGAGAAAAATGCCAAGTGTTTCTTCTAGAAAGGTCACAATGGAGCGATCCTCAACCAGTCAGCCTTTGCTGGAAAAAAGACAGCGGAGACCTTTGCCTTCATCTTCCTGCCCTCTCCCAAACCTTTCTGACTATCGTCCCCTTCATACTTCATGTGCTCGCATACACACACTCATTGAGCAGACACACAATCGCAGTCGCTGGAAACATAGACCCCTGCTGACTCTCAACCATCTCAGCCCATCACTGGACATAATCAGCCTGCAACCCGAGCCAAAGTACAGCCAGAGGACACACATGCACACACACTTCACACACACTGCCCATATCTCTCACCCAATTCTACACATGCATCAGTACCTTTGACTACACCACTGGCAGCACACTTTTACAGGACAAGTATAAAAAAGAGGGCCCGAAAAGACAAGAGGCTAGCTGACTGAATAATTGGGGTATATCTTTCCAACTGCACAATGATTTGAATTAACTATGATTCTTTCAGAGAGGATTCAGTGTATGACCACAGTTTGATATAATTGCATTATTTTTGCACAATTGAGAATTATAATAAAATAATAAACTTTAAATGTTACTGGTAGTCCTGGCACAAGTCAAGTCAGGTAGGTTTTATTTGTTATTTCTGCCATATACACACAGTACATAGTAAAGAAAATATTACATAATCATCACAATTATTTTAGCTTATCTCTGATTTAAGCTGGTTGGTTTACACAGTTGTTAGCTTGTACAACAATATGTCACAACTAACAATGTGAATGACAAAAGAAATCAGAAAAAAACACTTGGAGACTGGGCACTAGAGGGCGTTAGTAGATGGATGTTAGAGGTTTGGAACAGTTCAACTAACTGAAATTTTCTACAAAGCTAACTCACATACACTTTACTGGGTGAGGGAAATCGTGTCACTTTACTGGGTGAGGAAAATCAGTGTGCTCTAGAGGCCAAACATTAAAGGAACTGCATAGTTACATCTTATGTCAGGAATAACAGAAGTGCCACTTTTTTTGCAGGCCTCTCCAAGTGCTCCAGTGTGAACCTTTAGTAGTGCATGTACCTTAAAAGTAACCCAGTTATTTAAATGAAACAAAGTATTCGATTCTAAATGACTGTCATTAAAGTAGTTTAAAGATTAGCACCAAGCTGAACTGGGTTCCAAGATGGATTGTAGTGTCCTGCATATCCACTTACACACACTGTCCTTTTCTGAAGACATGCAAAAACTCATTTGATATTCATATATATAGAAAAAGATACAGTCTTGGCCAACGCACACTCATTCTGACTGTAAAGACTGTCAGACATCTGTCCAGTTGCCAGAATCAGGTAAGGCTGACATGGCCTGTGGAGAAGAACAGTAGTGTGTTAGGTGGATGACAAGACTGTGCACTGCACTTTCTACGTGCCAGAGCTTAAACTGCATTTAAACTGCTGTTAGAATAAACATGCTGTAAAAAGCCAAATTTACAGTGTCTAATACTCTGTATACTATAAATATGCAGCTATATCAGAAAACTTTATTGATCCTGGAAGAAATTGCTTAAAGAATTTGTGAAATTTTACTAAACTAATATTACAGTAATTACTGTACTGTTATTGTATATCTTAGGTTATTTTAAACATTCCAAACCAAAAACAAATTTGCATTATTTTCATTCACTGTTTGTGTTCTATGTTCGCAAAAGGAGGAAGGGCTTCTAGGGCTGTAGGTATGCCATGTTTTGTTGTTGATGTTGTTTATTGTTTTTTTAATAAACATTTCACTCCCTGTGACAGAACTAAAACTCCACGTTGCTGTTCGATATCCTACATTTTTCATTGGATTTTATTTCTTCATTCTCTGTCTGTAACTGTACAGGTGATAAAACAAAGTACAGAGCCTCTTGCATGACTCATTAATACTCACATGTATAGAGTCACACACTTGAATGACTTCGGCAGTGCTCCCAGATGGCACACACCCACATATACACACGTATACACACACACACACACACACACACACACACACACACACACACACACATATATACACACACATACACG
>JBBJLS010072064.1:0-10645 GCA_037577275.1 Bryconaethiops microstoma
TGTGTGTGTGTGTGTGTGTGTGTGTGTGTGTGTGTGTGTGTGTGTGTGTGTGTGTGTGTGTGTGTGTGTATGCGTGTGTGAGTATGTGTGAGTAACACCATATGCCCTATTTCAAATGTTTGCATATCACTGTATATACAGGACATTTTATTATTATTATTATTATTATTATTATTGTCATTAATAATAATAATAATAATAATAATAATGGTAGTAGTAGTACTAGCAGCAGCAGCAGCAGTAGTAGAAGTAGTAGTAGTAGTAGTAATAGTAGTAGTAGTAGTAGTAGTAGTAATAGTAGTATTACATTTATGTACTTCAATAAAACATGTGATACCACATCCTGGAATAACTGTATTTGGGTGTGCATGTATCTGATAGAGGGCTGGCTGTTATTGACCTTTGTTGCAGATGTTTTTTTGATTTATAGAGATATATTATGATAATGAAAAAAGATGTCAAACTATGATAAATCACAGACACCAGATAGACGAGCAGAGAAAATGGATACTGAGCTAAAAGTAAATCACTATTCCATGGTGCCTCAGGATCAGTGCACACAAACCTCGGTCAGAACACTCACAGCTCTCAACAAACAGCCACCTAGTCCACAAGCGCTGGTGTGTTGGTGAAAGAAGGTGTGAGCTTGTGTATGTGCGGCCTGTATCATTCATCACCGCTCCGCCTCTATAAAGGAACCCATTAATATGAGTAGAGCCCCAACAGAAAGTGCTTAAGGAGAGTGGAGCAGCTTTGTCAGCCTTTTACTGGGGCTGAGTTAGCCTGCCAAAACTGAGTACATTCACCAAAAGAGACGACAAGGAAAAAGAGGCTTTGAGGAAAAAGATATGAGGAAGGAGAAGAATGTATGATCGCTAAAAGCAGCGAGGATGATGGGGAGATGGCCACATCATAACTGCTTAATAGGATGGTTTTTTCTTGGGGTTTTTTTTGCCATTTCTTTCTTCTGTAATTATAATTTGTTTGAAGGGTCTGACTGTAAATGCCACTCCAGTGAATTGGGTTGGTGGAAAAATCACAGTGGGTATGGACAAAAATAATGGGACACACCTGTTTGTCAGTGTTTGGGCTAGGCCCCTTACTTCCTGTGAAGGACAATCATAATGCTTCAGCAGACCAAGACATTTTGGACAACACCATGTTTCCAACTTTGCAGACACAGCTTGGGAAAGAACCTTTTCTATTCCAGCATGACTGTGTCTCAGTGCACAAAGCGAGCTCCATAAAGACGTGGCTGGATGAGTTCAGTGTGGAAGAACTTGACTGGCTCACACAGAGTCCTGACCTCAACCCCATCCAGCACCTTTAGCATGAACTGGAACTGAGAGATTATGAACCAGACCTTCTTGTCCAACATCAATGCCTCCAACATCAATGCCTGCCCTCAGACTTGCTCTACAGAATGAATGGGCACAAATTCTCACAGAAACTCCAGAATCTTGTGGAAAGTCTATGTATTTGATTGCAATGTCATTAAAGTCCCTGTTGGTTTAATGGCCAGGTATCCCAAAACTGTACATGTGTATATATATATATATATACAATATATTGTTCATTGACTGATTGAGCAACATACAGCAGCTAGGCTTCAACCTAAACTTCTATAGATGGGACAAACTAGGAAAATGTGTCAGCGACATTAAAATAATTGATGATAATTCATGATCATGCATTATTGTGACACACTGGCTCAAACACTAATATTTTCATTTCATTACATAATTGCACAATTACATAGTTTCACTTTTTTACACAATTAATTACACATTTATATTCAGTCTACATTTTGAACTGACAGGACTCACACACGACAATAACTTTTCAAATTCAAATCATTATAAGTAATCACCTCTACCTACAAACAGTAATAAGGTATGAGGTATGAAACTTTAGATAAACAAATAAGAGAAGTGCTTCTAACCTTATTTGCTTGGGTGTTGTCTTCAGGTGGAGAAATAGTCTCTGTTTGTTGACGTGACGTTTCTCTGTGAGTTTGAGATGTGTGATATTTCTCCTTGTAAGAATGACTGAGGCGGAATTTCACAAGGAACAGAAGCTACAACGCGCCTCCGAGTGAATTTTGAAAGACAGCAGGGATGTCCATTTTTACTGATAAATGACAGGACTAGAAGGAAAGAGCACTAAAAGTGATCAAAACAAATGGGGGAAAAAGTGGCAGATACATACACACATACACAAACACACACACACACACACACACACACACGCACACGCACACGCACACGCACACGCACACACATCAAACTAGTTAAATGGAACCTGAATTACCCTGCCAGTGTCTGAGCTATAAACTGCAGTGAAACATATGAGGTGAGATATTTGACCTGAGAGCTATAATGGGGTTGAGAGAGATAGAGAGAGACAGGGAGGGAGAGAGACAGAGAGAGAGAGAGAGAGAGAGAGAGAGAGAGAGAGAGAGAGAGGGGAGAAAAGGAAAGAAAAGTGGTCTGTATTTCACACTCTAAAGTGTGGCTGAAACAACTTCAGTGAAGCTTCAGCCTTTTTAGAGTTGAGTTATTTTTGGTGACTTGCTTCTGTAATTGACGTGACTCTTGTTGAGTATGAATCGGGAGTGTGATTTTAATCCAGTATGAATCTACAGTGCTAGTAGTTTTTACAGCCTGATAGTAAACATTGTGGATGGATTTTAATCTGGCACAAATTTGCAGTGTATGTAGTCTTTACAATCTAACAGTAATAATTGTGGAGTGATTTTGATCCAGTATGAATCTGCCATGTGTATAGTGTTTACAATCTGACAGTAGTAATCTAATCTGTTATGGGTCTGCGGTGAGTAATTTTTATAGTTCCACTAATAATTGTGGGGTGATTTTAATCCAGTATGAATTTGCATTGTGTAGTTTATACAGTCTGACAGCAATAATGGTGGACTGACTCTAATCCAGTATGAATCTGCAGTGTGTGCCGTGTTTACTGTTCAACTAATAATTGTGAAGTGATACTTGTGGAACTAATAAAGGTTTATTTTTGTCTTATTTTAATCCAGTATGAATCTGCAGCGTGTGCAGTTTTTACAGTCTGAAAGGCAATAAGTGTGGAGTGATTTTAATCCAGTGTGAATCTGGAGTGTGTAGTTTTTGCAGTCTGACAGTAATAATTGTGGAGTGATTTTAATCCAATACGAGTCTATAATGTGTAGTTTTTACAGTCTCACTAATAATTGTGGAGGGATTTTAATCCAATACGAGTCTATAATGTGTTTTTACAGTCTCACTAATAATTGTGGAGGGATTTTAATCCAGTACGAGTCTACAATGTGTAGTTTTTACGGTCTCACTAATAATTGTGGAGGGATTTTAATCCAGTATGAATGTGCAGTGTATGCCATTAGGATTTGCATTTGCATTGTTCTGGCCAGATAATGAGGCCCTAGCGTACTAAATATGACTGTATTCTGCACACTCAGATCAATTCATCACTGCAGTTTAACTCAGCTCCAAAACTCAGCACGTAAGGTGATGTTGCAGATATTTTTTCTTTCATTTTCTTCTTTTTTTTCACCCTGGTTTAACTCCAGTTACCTCTTCTTATTCTTAGACGCGCTTCCCGAAGGAAAAGACGTGGTGTGAGGAGTGTAATGAAGCGGATCTCTGGAAATCAAACATTTTCTTTTGCCTTTGCATCACTCCATCGCCCAAGGGAGGCTTCAGCCAAACATATTCTCGTGATAAAAACCACGCAAAACACACACACAGAAGCGTACAGGCAGCCCCCTTCACCCTCGGAGGGCTCTGACATCTGTGATGGTTTGCTCTTGCCTGGCGAGGATGATGAAGTGCCACGGGCGACAATGCAGCATGGTGAACAGGTTGTGATGCTTGACCGTTGACCTTCGCTACCTTCCCATCAGCCGTTGTCGACAGGAGTCTCCTTTTCTCCCAAGATCCTCAGACAAGGAGCATTTCAGCAAGATCAGTTCTGGTCAATCAGCTGAAACATGTTTAGAGTCTAAATTTTGCTTATTGGGTTTAGAACTGGAGCTACGAGGCTAACACTGCTAACACTATAAGCTAATATCCACCCAAATCTTTTCTGGAAATACATCCCCAAACCACATCCAGCTCTTCATTCAGGTGGAGTAGTCTTGTAGATGTGGATTAAGACAAGGTATGACTTTATAGATATGACTATACTTTATAGTAAAAATATGACTATACTTTAAGCTAAAAATGAACTAAACTTCATGATGTAGCCATGAATCGTGTCGCTCTAAATCAGAAGCTTCAAACATATGGCTATTTAATATAAAAACTGTATTAACTTTCTATTTTAGTGTCGGGAGGGAGGGGGTGTGAGCGTTGCGCACGTGACAACTAAGCTGGGAAGGTGTTGGTGTCGCTGCAAAAAAAATACGCTTTACACCCCTGCTCTAGATGGAGGGGTTTTCGATTCATCAACACATGAGGAATTCATAGTTTGTTTCTATTTCTAAACAATCTATTTCTATTTTCGATTTCTATTTTTTAGTTTACAGGCCAACAACGTCATTACTGGTAACGATGTTCGATTGTTATCTGCATTTCACAGTAAACTTAAGCTTCCTTCATATAATTTATTATCATTTAAGACTAAAATGTATTATAATTTAAGATTAAAAGTGGCTCCTGGGCACATCTTATCCTGTAACTTGATGACACATTACACTGTTATAAAAAGATTGATGCGCTCTAATTAAGTAGAAACTCTCAGTAATATTAAAGCAGACAAACAATGTAATACACAAACCTGGAAGCTCCTTTTTTCACATTTTTTACCAAAACAAAACGGAGACAAACACACATAATGGAATAGTTCCGTCATTAACCCTTCAGTGAAGGAGTTTTTAACAGTTCTACCAGTTCTGCATGAGTGCTTTTGCTTGATCCACACTCAGATTCAACAGACTGTTACTTTATAATGTGAATTTTTCTTGTATTCACTCTGGTTGCGCCGCTTGACTGCAGAGCAGCTAAACATCTCGTCAGTGAGACGATGTTCACCTCGATGGGTACGTGCGCACGCACACGTACACACACACACACACACACACACACACACACACGCACGCACGCACGCACACTGTGACCCTTTGACCTGTTGACTTTCTCTCCATTGACCTTTTGACTTTATTTCCACACATGCCGAGTCCTGCTGCTCTGTTAAAGTATGACGACTGTCCCTCACACAGCTGCCCAGATTAGAGAAAGGTAAATACACCCCCCCCCACACCCCCTCACATACACGCACACACACACACACACACGCACACACACACACACACACACACACACGCACACACACACACACACACACACACACATACACACACATCTATCTATCTATCTATGTCTGTCTATCTATCTAACTATAAACGTATATCTATTTATCTATCTATCTATCTGTCTATCTGTCTATCTATCTCTTTCTGTTTCACACTCCCTCTCTTCCTCTCTCTCTCTCTGTCTATCTCTATCTCTCTCTTTCTCTTTTGCTCTTTTCCTCCTCGTATCCTCATTTTGTGATGTTTTATTCTGTAAAGTGGTGAAGTTTATGACGTTTCTGAAAACAAGCAAAGCTGGAACTAGAGTGAAGTAACAGCAATTATACAGTTAATGAGAAAGAGAATAATAATAATAATAACAGCTACAGTAAAACTGCAACAACAATAATAATAACACAAACAATTTTAAGATTTCTGCACAGGCACACTACTGACCATCTACTAATAATAGGACAGAAATAACACTGACAGCCAGATGATTGTTTGTAAATATTAAGAATATTACTAATATTATTCACCAAAGGAAAAAAAAATATCTACAAATATCACTCTGTAGACCATAATAGAGAGCTAAAGTGAGTGTTACTGATATGGAAAGCAGTATAATCCTGCTGGATTTGTGTCTGGTGTGTAAACTGTGCTGCTGCTAGTCAGCTGGTGCACTGCAGGTTTCTGAGAGTATGCTGAGTATCTACAGGGGAGCCTCAAAATAAAGTGTCACCCAGTCCTGTAGAACTGGATCTTAGGCACATAAGTTAGTTATTTAAAGCCATTTTTACTTGTAGGGAGTTTGTTTGTGCTTGCAGAGAACATCATATTCCATTAGAATAAGCGCAAACAAACAAAAAAAGCACTAAAAAGTAGTAAAATACGTTTTTATTTTAACGCTTGTTAGAAAACACACGGTCTGGTCCTGGTCTTCTCATTGTTCTCCATCCCTTGCATGGATGTCTTCACTTCAGTCATGAGCTCCTGAATTAATTTAATGAAGTATTGATCAGACAAACCAGTGACAAAAACCATGTAGCACTGAAACGTAGAGTGTTTTGTCGCGGTGTTTGGTGTGGTAGTGTGTAGTTTCAGGCCTTAGTTTTGTTTGGTAGCTATAAATAACACTGGGCTTCCTCGAGGTGAGGTCTGGAAATGGTCAAACGAATGTGGCAACAGATGCATACAGCACTACTGATTATGTAAATGTGATTTGTGTTTGTTTATTTGTTGTTGTTAACTGTCTGTTGAGATTAAAAAAATAACTGACATTTGAATATGATTCTCTTGAGTACTTTAACTTTTGCTCTGGCCTGTGTATGTGTGAAGGACTCTCTCTCTCTCTCTCTCTTTCTCTCTCTCTCTCTCTCTCTCTCTATCTCTTTCTCTCTCTCTCTCTCTCTCTCTCTCTCTCTCTCTCTCTCTCTCTCTCTCCGTCCCTCCCTCCTACATTCCTTCTCTTCTAATCTCCTTCAAACAACAAACCCACTGCATCCTTGTGCAGCAAGGCTGCTTGTCTTGTAAACCATTACCAAAATACAACAAACTCCTGCATTAAACACTCAAACTTTGATTCCATTCGCATTTACAAGGTCACACACACACACACACACACACACACAAACACACACACACACACACACACACACACACAGAGTATATCAAAAGTTCAAGGACGCCGCGCTTTTCGGAACGCCTTTAAAACAAACGAGCATGTTTTCTTTGTTGCTTCACGTTAACTTGCCATATTAAAGCCTGAGCACGACGGCGGCAGCACACGTGTGAAATGTAGTGACAGTAACTACCTGGGGACGGATGTCAGAGGCCACGCGTTTAATCCGCCTGTTGTGATGTCAGCACTCATCGCTAGAGACGCCCCAGGTATCGTACTGGGACAATCCCAGCAGGAAATGCGGGACTGATTATCAGAGGAGAAAAAAAACAATCTGTGTGATCTGGTCCTGTAAAAAAATCTGGCCTGAAATAGCACACACTCACACTGTGTGATGTCAGGCTGTTAGCTGAGTGTTTCTTCTTGCGTGCTTCAAAGCGTAGCAGATATCAGATCAGTGTTGGATGGTCCTCGAGGTTTCATTATCTGCATTAGAAATGTGGTCATGTGGTATTAACTTAACCCTTTCAGCTGTTCAAACGTCATTTTGGCCCAATAGAGGTTTTAACATCCATCCATCCTTTCTCTGAACTGCTTATCTTTAACTGGGTGCTGGAATCTATCTGGACACAGACAAACACACTCATATTCACTTCTGGGGCAATTCAGCATCTCCAGTTCACCTCAAATGCACGTCTTTGGACTATGGGAGGAAACCAGACACGCCCATCCAGGACTTTCTTGTTGTGAGGTGCCATCCATGCTTTTAACAATGGTTTAGAAAATAAAACTGTCATTATTTAGAAAAACTCTGCTCTTCATAGCAACAAAGACTCTGTGATGAACATGAAGTGAGTGCGGAAGCTTAATATAAGATAGTAGCAAATAAGCATTTAAATATTTGCAGTTTAATTTGGTGAAAAGTAACAGTGAAATTCAACAATTTTTTGGACATTTTCAAGAGACATTTTGACAAGCATTTTTGTCTAAAAAGTGCTTTAACCATAGATGTGTATACACAGAGAACCAGAATGCCGAAATAACTGAAACGCTTAGTTGTAATATGTTTTCCTGCAACAGCTACCAATTTAAGAGATGTGGCAAAACCTCACTGTTAAAGGTTTTATTGTATGACCAATATGACCTAATCTAACCGGTCAGATCTAATTTCATAGGGATGGAAGTGGCGATTTAAATATATGAATATTCAAAATGCCTATAATGACACTAAATTGATCATGCAAGACGGTTTAGTCTGACGAGTTCCACAGACAGCTCAGACAGCAAATAGCCTGAAGGGTCCCTTTATAACACAGCTCTGGAAAAAATAAGAGAGCACAGCAAAACTGTTCAGCTTCTCAGGTTTTATTTTTATAGGTAACTGTACTTTTATACTGTACTTTTATAAGTATTGAACTGAACAGCTTTGCCTTCGTTTTTAAGAACTGCTGGCAATATTTCTCCTAATTTCCAAATAAAAATATAGATCTTTAAAGCATCATTTTAAAGGAAATGACAAAACATCAAAATAAGAGAAATGATGCCGTATGTATGTTTTATCTCTCTTTTGTACAGAGCTGTCATAAGTAGTATTAAATCCAGTATGGGGATGTGAAAGTACACCTCAGTTAGTCTGGTGTAAACCTATCATTGTGATTCAATAGAAGAATGAAATATATTACAAAACATCAGATGTGTAGAAAACTACATTTGATTCTGGTGCATATTTTTACACACAAACACTTTAGAGCATTGACAAAAAACAATGCAAGTCTAAGGAAACACTTACTTCAAGTGAGTATGTGACAATGAAGCGATGGATTCAATATACATACATATATAACAATGTAACTATATATACTGGAAAGTTGCAAATATATTTATACATGAAGGAGAACCAGCCAAGAAAAAGGCCAGTTTAGTCTAAACCATTAGTCTGGACTCTTAAAAACCCAAATGGTTCTTGGCTTGGAATTATAGTTCTAAGAAGTTCTATTAAAAATCACCAATTTAAAAGTTCTAATGGAACAAAGAAAGGTTCTTTCTTGGCATCCCAACAGCCCTTTCATTTCAACCTTCATTTTTAAGTGTGCGAACGGCCGAGAAAGTCTAAGGAGACGATTATTTCGCGGTAAAACATGGTTATGATCAGAGAAATTCATATTTTATGTGGATCTCTACTCTTAGCGGCTCGTCTATAGCGTGTCACTGTTGCAGGAACGTTGCATCATGCGAGAAAACTTTCATCAGACCAACCCCAAAAAACAAGGCGAGCGCTTCAGATGCGATATGAATCACTCCAAAAATAATAAGCCCGTATCAAGGGCAAATACACCAAAAAAAAAGACTTTTACTCCAATTAGCATATTGCATGGTGCATGTTGTCTAGCAATGTTTCTTAAGACCTGTTTTTTCTGTTGTGTTAGCTGAAATAGACTTAAAAGTGTATTATCTTATATTTCAGGTTGGGAAAAGCATGTAATTTTGCTATTTATTCACTGCATGCATAACAGGTAGTGCGGAGGACGAGAAAATGGCCCGCGGCAAAGAGAAACAGAGAGAGAGAGAGAGAGAGAGATACAGAGAGACAGAGAGAGAGAGAGAGAGAGAGAGATACAGAGAGACAGGGAGAGAGAGAGAGAGAGAGATACAGAGAGACAGAGAGAGAGACAGAGAGAGAGAGGCAGTGAGAGAGAGAGAGAGAGGCAGAGAGAGAGAAGCAGAGAGACAGAGAGACAGAGAGAGAGAGAGAGAGAGAGATAGAGAGAGAGAGAGGCAGAGAGAGAGAGAGACAGAGAGACAGAGAGAGAGGCAGAGAGGGAGAGGCAGAGAGAGAGAGATGGAGAGAGAGAGAGAGAGAGAGAGAAAGACAGAAAGCGAGAGAGAGAAAGTATGGATGGCAAAGGAGGATATAAACAATGGGGGGATGGGTGGCTAAAAGCGAAATAAGCAGAAAGCAGGGAGAAAATAAAGGTGGACGGAAAGGGAAAACAGACAGATTGGGAGGGGAGAGAAAGAGAGAGGAGCGAGAGAGAGAGAGAGAGAGAGAGTAGGAAAAGTAATTTCGGGTGGATGAGACCAACAATGACCCTTCCATTTCAAAGGAAAAACACAGCAGTGCCGCGGCTCCGTGGATATGATGCTGCGCTGACGCGCTTCCATTTGAATGGTGTGGGTACTCTTGTTGCAGCCATGTAAGTGAGGTGGGGGGTGGAAAGTGAGCTGTGTTTGGCAAAAAGGCTCCTGGGTTGAGGAACAGGAGAGAACGAGGGGCGTGCAAGGCCATCACTAAGTGAAGAGAGAGACTGAAGTGAAGAAACAGTGGAGATTGACGGAGCTTGTAGGTGAAGAATTATTCAGTTCACTCTTAATAAAACAGGTTTAGAAATACAAAACTGAAAGTTAATGGTATTAAGTCATCTGTAAACAGTCAAGAACTGAGAAACAGTCAAGAACTGTAGAACAGATTAACTGAAATTAATCATATAAAGAAATAAAGGCAATAGAAAAATTAAGGATGGACAGACAGACAAACAGATAGATAGATGGGTGGATGGATAGACAAAGAACAGAGAGAAAGGAAGAGAAACATAAACAAAGATAAGAATAGAAAAACAATTATAGATGGAAAGGGAGAGAGAGAGATAGAAAAAAAGATGGAGAAAATGTTCTTGCGACACAGAGCGCGAGAGAGAGATAAAAGAAAAAGAGATCTCAAAAGC
>JBBJLS010072065.1:0-10643 GCA_037577275.1 Bryconaethiops microstoma
GTGTATATATGTGTGTGTGTATATATATATACACACACACACACACGCGCACATATACACACACACACACACACATACAAATATATATATATATATATATATATATATTTGTGTGTGTGTATGTGTGTTTATATAAATTAAATAATTAAATATTTTAACTGTGCTGTATTTGTATAGAAACTGCAGTTTTTATGGAGAGGGTCACCCTCTTTGGGGAAGACTCAGGAAATTTTCACACACACCATGGATCAGTACAGTTACTGCACACCATCCTACCTCCCCTTCTCCAACAGGTAACCCAGCCAATACTCAAAGCTTCTATCACCAGTTTTATATACAGTAACCCCCTGCTTCTCGCAGGGGTTACGTTCCAAGAGCACCTGCATATAGTGAAAAACTGCGTTGTTGTGTTTTGGTAAAAAAAAAAAAAAGTTTTAAAATTCCTATTTTTATAGTGTAAACCCTAAATATGCCCCCAAATATGGTCATAAAACACTTTAATTTCATTTTAAACTCAATTTAATACATTACCCTTAACGAAAATGAAAAGGTAAACCCGTATATATCCTGTACAGTTTACACTGAACTCCTGCAGTCGTAGAATGTAAATACCAATATTATAATTTAGCACTAAAGAATTATATATTGCCATAAAAAAGCAAAAAAAAAAAAATGTGGATGATATCTGCGTTTCCACAAATTTTCTGGAGTTTTCGCCAGCAATTATGTCACAGTCCCGCTCCGCGACCTCCAGAGGGCGCCACTGACTGGGACTGGAAACTCCCTTCTGCCCGGCGACCAACAGAGGTCGCCTCGACCCGGACTAGAAATGACACTCTGTCGCAGTCCCGCTCCACGGCCACCAGAGGGCGCCACAGAGTGGGACTGGAAACACTCCTCCACCCTGCGACCAACAGGGGTCGCCTCGGGTCCTTGAACTAATCATGGCACACAGCTGTGCATGATCGCCCCAAAATCACTCTCTCTCCTCATCCATTGGTTCACTAGGGGTATAAATATCAGTCACTGGCTGGTTACGCTTCATGGAAGCATACTTTGATCACGGACGTTTCTCTATCTCCTTGTGAAATTACACTTTAATTTCATTTTAAACTCAGCTTAATACGTTACCTTTAAAATATAAAGGTAAAGCTTTTATAATAATAATAATAATAACAACAAAAATAATAATAATTATTATTAATAATTTATTATTATTATGAAACCCATATAAGTGCTGAACAGTGTACACTGAACTGCCGTCTTCCACAATTAATTCATGCACAGGCGTTTTCTTTGGTATAAGCAGGGTAAATACAGTAATAATTGATTTTTTTGTAATAAAATACATTACAATATACAGGTAATCACCAGTAATTTTTACAGTTCAATAATTTACTGTTCACTGGCGCCCTGCCCCTGCTCTGAGTACAGCGGTATTTAATCGTCTGTGGTCGGCAGTCCCTCCTGAGGGATTTTTTAACTGTTCCAAAACAGTCGAAATATCCCTCAAAAACTTTTAAGTAACGCCACTAGAAACATTGAATCTTCTAGTTTTCAAGTTTAATTAAAATGTATCGATGGCACCTTGAAAAAGAATAAAAAGAACTCTGTGTTTCTCTGGACAATACAACAACATTTATACAGTTATATTTTTACGGAAATGTAGCTTAATTTACTTTAATATTTCTGTTACAAAATTATTAAAGTATGCTTTTCTTAATAATTTACAACTAAAATGCATACAAAAAAAACATTGCCACGAAAAAAGCACAAAAAAAAAATGCCGAGAATATTTGCAGGTTCCGCGTTATTGTGGAGATTTCCGCGTAAAACTATCAGTTAGGTTCTCAGAAGAAATCCGTGTGTGACTGAATCTGCGACTCCTGATCCGCGTAAAACCGGGGGGTTACTGTACTGCTATGATCTGTCTGATATTTGGTCAGTGTTTATTACTTTCTTAATAGGTTTTAAAAACAGATTGCCTATGTTACACATTTTATTTTATTTTTGTGTTTAGATCAGGATTTTATTGGAATGGAGTTGCTGTTTTTCCAGACCCTCCTAAGGATGGAGTTTACCCCAACATGAGCCTTCCAGTCACAAAGAAAACTTTGGAGCCTTATGCCCAGACCATGGTGAAAAATATCAAACAACGAGCCCAGTGGTTCCAGACCAACCATGTTCTCTGGCCTTGGGTCAGTTTCATGCTCGTACCCACCAAAGACATTTTATTGCCATACTTTGTTACTGCTATAATTTACTGATATTTCCCAATGCTTGTTCTGCGTTTTACAGGGCTGTGACAAGCAGTTCTACAATGCTTCAGTGCAGTTCGCGAATATGGATGCTTTGATGAACTACATTAACAAGCACAGCACGGAATATGGAGTGACACTTCAATATGCCACTCTCAAAGATTACTTTCAAGCTGTACACCAATCAAACTTGTCGTGGGAGGTGAGGGGAAACCAAGACTTCCTCCCTTATTCCACTGGTAAGTTTTACTTGGCTGCATGGCTGATCTCAAGGACCCAAAGCTTTGCTTTTTGCTTAGACAAGTGAAAATAAAATAATTGTATATTTGTACGTGAACGAAGCAAAGTCAACCGATGCAGTGAGATGAGTGATACCTGAGTTAAGCAGGTATATACAAGATTATGTAGCAGATTAAGAGAGAGATTCACGGTGTGACCAAAGGACCAAAGGGTTAAAGCATTAAATGGATGTTTTATTCCAGGTCTTGGAAGTCCACCAAGTACATTTTTCTGTTTTCCTTGTTCCCAACACACCTGATCCAACTAATCAACTGAGTTGAAGTGAGTGTGTTAAAAGCAGAGAAAATACTCAAATGTGCAAGGCAGTTAGTGTCTGGGATCAAGGTTGGAAAACACAATTAAATTGCACTTAAAGCAGTGAATAACTCTAGTCAGCCATCTTCTTCCAAAATGATTCTAATGTTTAGACTTACTGGCTGACGAGCATCTATTTGAGACGCCATCTTTGAAATCTTCAGCTACCCTTCAGCTTTTGTTGTCCTACCAAAATAAGAGTCTTTTGGCCATTTAAAAATACGTTGAATTTGTTGTATATGTAAACATAGCAATATCCAATGTGAAAAAGAACTAAACTATGACACAGGGCACAGGAGGTTACATCTGTTCTGCATTGTGCCTGAGGTTTCTTTTTTTCTTTGTTCATTCTCAGAACCATTCCAGGCATGGACAGGGTTCTATGCCTCTAGAAATGTTCTTAAAGGAATTGCAAGGAGAGCCAGTTCCCTCCTTCATGCTGTGGAAGCCTTGTTTGTTCGGTACCGGCTTAAGTACCCGGATGGTCCTGTCCAGAAAGAATGGGCCCTCAACAACCTTAAGGCCCTCAGATGGGCAGTTTCCGAGGTGGCAGACGTAAAGTTTGTTGGAAAGAGTCGTTCCATACAGTGTGTAATATATAGTGTAATGACCTGTTGTTGCATGTTCTTCATTAAACCAGGTTCAACATCACGACGGCATCACAGGTACAGAGTCACCCAAAGTGGCTGATATGTACATGGAACATCTGACCCAGAGTATGATGGGAGTAGAAGAGCTCTTGGCAGCCATGTTTCTTCTGCCTGAGAACCCTGGTTTTCCTGGTGCCAGCTATGGATCCTACCCAGATAGTAAAGGTACGTCACATTCATAGCTCATGGGTCATGCTGGTCCTTTCCGAAGTGCTCTTGATGGATAATACCTTTTATGATCATAGACCTCAAGTTTGATGCACAAAGCCTTTTAGCACAAGTCAGTCTGTTCGAGAGTCAATGGATTATTCAATAATTTATGATAATTTTTCTCTAACTTAGAGACATCAAAGCCCCTTGAGCAGCACATCATTGTATACAACCCTCTCGCTTGGAACATCACAACATACATCAATATTTCTGTAAAATATCCAATGGCGCTTGTGTTTGATGACAATGGATTAGCTGTTCCTGCTCAGGTACTATTCATACACATGCTCATATACAGTATGTATAAACATAGTCTAGATTTTCGAAATGTACCTATGTCTTAAATAGTGGAATTATTCATTTATCCATAGGAGCCATTTTGATTTTCAGCATTTATTATGATTGCATGTGTCTCAGTGTGGTGTGTGGTCTTACAAAGGTCTCATCCATTATGTTCTATCAGATCCAGCCTTCAGCAGATTCGCCTGCTGAGTATGACCTTTTTGTTATGGTGGAACTGGGTGGACTTCAGTTCAGAAAATACCTCATTCAGTTCCCACAGTCAAAGTGTAAGCAGGGTTCCAGCTGTGGGCTGACTTATGCAGCCAGAGTGGTGACGTTTGAGAGACGGAGTGTTAGTAAATTGAAGAAGACGGGTAGATTGCTCTTGCCTGTTCTAAATGAATGCTACAAGCTGTTTTTTGACCAGGAGACTAACCTACTGCACAGTATTACAAATAGGTGAGCTCATTTATTTAAATTTGTATTTAGACATGATGAGAAACAACATTTCCAATGTATTTAAACGGACTCTTTCTAGCAGTTTTCTGAATATAATAACTGAAATCAGTATGGACAAAGTGAATCTGGGCCCTGATAGGTCAGCACCCCTGCCTAGCTACTCTTTCTCTGGACTGAACCTGTTGTTATCAAATAGTCTGGAAACTAATTTGTGATTAAGATTAGTTTATTACTTTGATAGCTCACTAAAAAGTGGGAGTAGGTGTAAAAGACAAATTTGATGACAAATGGCGGAAATTAGTTTCTGGCTTCCCACCACTCTGTTCCAGACTTCAGAGCAAAAAAGTTATGATTCGCCAAGACTTCTGGGAGTATGAGGCCAATGGAGATGTGCATGCTGGTCCTATCTCGGACAACTACATATTCACGGCCAATGGGTTTGCAGTTCCTGCCTACAAATCTGTTTCAATGCAAATAATTCCTGGGAAAATCATTTCAGAGATCCGTCAGTACTTCTACAGGTGAGGATACTTTTGTGATGATGAAGCAATAGTTTGTGGAATAATAAAATTGACACAATTGTCTGCAGTGTAGTCAGTCAGCCAAGACACATTTGATGACTGACTTTCCTTTTGTTCTGCAAGGTCATTGTAACTAACAAGTTATGTAAAGTCATGATCAGTTAACAATGTACTGGTTATAAGTGTACATACATCTGAGGTTTGCTTCTTTAATTTTGCAATAGAGCTACAATTCTAAAGGAGTTAACAAGCAAAGGAAGTTAATAACCAGCCATTCGCCTCATGCAAACTTCATTCCTAAATGAACACACACTTTCCTCAAACTGCAAGCAGGTTGTGCATTTTTTGAGGAACGTTTGTGCTCATTTAAGAATGGAGTTTGCATAATAAACAATCTAATTTGCTTGTTAACTAGAATTTAAGCAGTAATACAAACAAGTACATTATTATTATTAATACTACTGCTGCTACTACTAATGTCAGTATTATTGTTATTACATTTATATTTTAAGTTACAAAATCAGTATTTTTTTTTCAATTTAAGGAACATATCCTGGGCTCTTTATTTTCTTATAGAACAAGATGTTTAAGACAATATTCAAAAATATAAATATTTTAAAAGTTACCACCCTATATACAAAAAATCCTATTTTTTTCACATATTAAATGGCTTGTAAATGATGAAATGCAGACGACAGTTTGACAATTTAGATTTCAAAGATTTGCTCTGGAAATATAAAAGTGCTTCTTTCTACAGGGAAGAATCTGATAAGAACTACACTTACTCCATGGTCACTCGAGTGCCGGTGGGGTTCAAAGACAGATTGCTGTGTGAGAGACTGGATCAGAGTTATGGGTTGGGACCTCTAGTGGTGAATCGAGAAGCTGTGCTCAGAACCACCACTAGTCTGAGTAACAACAGGACGATATTCACAGACAACAATGGCTACCAGTTGCTGAAGAGGAAGTACAAGCAGTATATCAACAATACAGTGTCTCGAGTAAGAATTGCAAGATGACTATGAGGCTGAAGAGATTCAGCTCAAACCTTGTCCTATCTGTTAACTCTGTGTTTGTATGTGGTGATGTAGAACTACTATCCAATGGTACGAGGAGCATATATTGAGGACGATTCCAGCAGGCTGGTTCTACTTAGCGAGAGAGCCCATGGAGTGGCTAGTCTCAGCCAGGGCCAGATAGAGGTGAACAGAATCACTTTATTGTGAAATGACTTCATCAGATCATTAGTATTCCTGTTTTTACCTGGCCAAGATGTGTTTGTTGATTCATTGTCTGGTTGTCACAGGTGATGCTACATAGACGCTTGTGGAACAACCAGGAATGGAATCGGGGCTATAACCTGACCCTGAATGACTCCTCTGTGGTTCGGCCAGTTCTGTGGATGATGTTGGGCTGTCCTGCTGATATGGCAACCCTCAGTCAGCAGGAGGCACTATACTTACAGCACAGACCTGTGGTCTTGCCCATTGACAAACCACGTGAGCACAACTGTACAAATAGTATTTTCATGCTGAAAGAGTATATTTAGTCACTATATTATTTAATTCCTGTCGTTTTGTCTGGGAAAGGTTTGTGTACTGACAGTATGATATTTGAATCTTTTTTCTGTGGTAGAGAAACCATGGATTGGACGAGAAGAGTGGAACAGACCCACTGTCCAGCCTGTGGTTTTGCCTCAGAATCTCCACTTGCAGTGCTTAAGTATCCCTGGATGGAACTACAGCCCCAGTCACAGGCAGCACTCTCATAACATCAACTCCGGTAGGCAGTTCCGTTCTGAGTCCTCCATAATCCATAACATCGCCCTATAATAGCAACCTTTTTGCCAGCTAACAGCCATTTTCACTTACAAGACTATGGTAACAGACATCAAACTAAGATATTGCCATAGTTAAATTAATTTCTGGTTAATGAAAGCTTAGACTGCTGTTTCACACACTGACCAGTGCATTTCATTTACAGATGGAGAAAAAAAGCCTGAAGCAGACTTTGACCGAGTTCTCTTAAGGATTACCCACTTATATGAAGAAGGAGAGGACCCTGTCCTGTCCAAACCCACCACCATAAACATGAAGGTAAAATTAGCCTGTGTGTTGCTTTAATTCAGTTTTCTGCCTTTTTAAAGCATCTTATTATGGACTATGGATTTAAAATGAGATATTATTTTGATGTTAAAATATTAGACTCGGACAGGTACATGTATGCTCAGTCTTTCTATGTCTAGACAGAGGCTTTTAGACAAATAAAAATTAAATTAAAAGTGTCTCTTTGGGTTCTGTCCTGGTATTTCACTGACCTAAATGTCAAGTGTTGGATTCAGGCAATTAGGGGAAAGGTGGAATTGAAGTATGCATCTAAGTTTTAACAAGTTAAGTATTTTATTTTTAAAATATCATCGGCGTCACTGAAAAAAAAAGAAACATGAATGGGTATGCCCTAACCACCAATAACACGTTCTCTATTGTTTATCATTTTTATCCTTTCATTAAAGGTACAGTTCAGCAGAGCATTGACTTTACCTTTGTCAGCAATTTTGGGGAAAACATTTGCAATGACATGGAACAAAATTCTCCTTTACTTCTTTTTACCCTGCAGGAGATCTTGCAGGGCTTGGGAGAAGTGAAGGCGGTGCAGGAACGCTCCCTCACAGGAACTTGGAATATCTCAGAGCTCCAGAGATGGAGCTGGAGGACTATCGGAAAAGTCGACAGTAGAGGTATGATCACAAGGTGGCATTATGAACTCTTACTTATCATTTTATTACGTGCACCTACCTTGCACGCACACTTCTTGTCCATTTTACCAGGTACACCTAACTTTTAGTAAGACCGCAGTTTATTCCCAACCTGGCCCATTTCTTTCTGTATGATTTTCCAGCCATGCTCTAGCCTGTTTTTCAGTGGAAAGGGAATACCACAGGATAATAAATGAACAAATACTAACTGGGTGCTGAACCACTCTAAGGAGAATGGTGATCATGGAGTAAAACTATCCGGGTATTGGGCACAGGACTGTTACTGTTGGTTTTTTAAATACTGAATCTTCTCATTGGCCACTTTTTAACATGTGTGTTAAGCTATGCTATGCATAACACACATGTAATACTACTGTGTCTGCGTCACTGTTATGCTGAGAATGGTCCCCCACCAAATTAAAATCAGGTCAGCTGTGATCCTTTGGTCCCCTTCCACTGGTGGGTGGAGTAGAGGCAAGTTATGCATCAACAGATGTGCTAGAGTCAATATTTGAGTACCTACAAAGTTAATCTGTATGGTAGCTGTACCTGATACATTGCACAGAGTATATATGTCAAATGAAATGTTAAGTTTGTTGATTTGTTTGTGTGTATGTTAACAGGGAGCCACAACTCTTTCAAAGGTGTAACCTCGGACTTCAATGTGACCATATCATCGAAGGAGATCAGAACGTTCTTCGTTTACTTTAAATAGAGATTTATTTATGCTTTTGGTGTACTGTACCGTGTTTACTGGTTGTTCTTTTTCTCTGTGATCCAAAAACATGAATCCTGTCAGCACTGTTTGTCGAAGTGACTAAAAGAACAAAAATGACAACTTTACAGAAAGAATAACCTCAGTACACCAGAAAACAAGTCTCAGAACGATGACAGTAACTGCTCTAAGCAAGGAGATGGATTAATATCTCCAAATGTCAGAACTAATTGTAGCACAAAGCCCAAACACAAATTCGTGTTTGCACTGGTTGCCCGTGAACGGTTGTCAGAAAGCCTTAGTTCTTACACATCCTGCTGTCCTTTAACACTGCAGTATAGCTTTAATGACTCAGCAAATGTAGATATCTATAAAAGATCTGAAAATTCTTTCTGTTCAAAATCATTTGCCAGATCTAAGCACGTGCCACTATTGTTGATTGCACTTTACCAATTTTTCACATGTCTTCTGTGAAGACTATATATGACTTTTTATCTGTTTGTAATTTGAAAAGAATAAAGCAAATAAATATTCTGGTACATATTTGTGGGAGTTATGAGATTTCATTAAACATTTTAGATATATTCCAGCGACGTATGTGCGGAGTTCACAGGGAAGAAAGTTTAGCACACTCTTGGAAGATTTGGAGGTTAATGTTGCACATGGAACTTCTGAGTTTGAGTTTGTCGAATTTTTAAAGCATTTTGTATATTGTAATTCTATACATCATATAATTGTATATACAGTGTCTATATACCAACTCCATATAAAGTCTTGTGTATTTGAACGCAGTAGCATTAAAGTCCTTGTTGGTGTAATGGTTTGGTGTCCCAACACTTCTGTCCATATAGAGTATATGTATTAAATTGTTAATGTGTATGGAGTTTAAAAATAGGCTTTTTTTAAATTAAACTGACCATACTGCATACTATGGTGTGCAAGATAAGCTTTATTATTAAAGTCTATGTATTTGAATGCAGTGTCAAGACCCTGTTCATGTCCCAATACCGTTTGTGCATATAGTGTACATGTAACAGCCCGTTTTTCATTAGTGATGGATTTTTTAAAATGACATATTAATCACTGAGATACCCGGTATGGGATCTCTGTGCACAGACCTGGTTTTGCCCCAGTCAGTGTTTTTCCCGTTTGGCCCAGTGTGAGGCAGTGTGCTTTGGTTACAGACATCAGGTTTACAGAGGAAGAAGAGTTGGAGTTACTGGTCTCAGGTCAGGTGAGTGGTGTGTCCTAGTTAATTTAAAAAGATCTTTAAGATCATCATTACAATTCCGAGTAGTTAGTGTAGGTCTGTGTGACTCTGTCTGTTTAGAAATGGGCTGTACGATTAAAAAAGACTACAGCAGTGTCCACCAGGGCAGTTGACCCCTGCAAAAGTGCAATTAAAATGCAAAAACGTTTCTAGCGAGTGAAATGTTCTGTGAGTCACATTGGGGGCAGTATGTGTTCATATGCACGTAATAACCCTAGCCCAGATCAGGGAAAGGTGATGGACTTTGTATTCTCAGTATCACGGTCTTCTCGTCTGCAAGGAATTCAGTGCACCAGGTAACTCGTAATGCTCTGACGAAGTGTTTTCTGCATTTGTTAATACTTTTTAGTCAAGATCTTTGATCAAATAATTGACATTAACTGTCAGGTACCCGAGGAGAACACAATTCCTAAAAGTGCGTGGTCTTTTTTTAGTTTTGTGTAGAAGTTAAGGGAAAAGAAATATGGTTTCTACAGAATTTCGGTCTTTGTAATAAGACGGTTGTCCATCTTGCATATATATATGCATATATATATATATATGTATATATATAATGTATATATATATAATGTATATATATAATGTATATATGTATATATATAATGTATATATATGTATATATATAATGTATATATGTATATATATATAATGTGTATATATATATAATGTATATATGTATATATAATGTATATATGTATGTATATAATGTGTATATATAATGTATATATGTATAATGTATATATATATGTATATATATAATGTGTATATGTATATATATATAATGTGTATATATGTGTATATATATGTATATGTATGTATAATATATATAATGTGTATATATGTGTATATATATGTATATGTATGTATATGTGTGTATATGTGTATATATATATGTCTATGTATAAATGTATATATATATATATGTGTAT